>JACXGI010008063.1:7178-23332 GCA_016801175.1 Esox masquinongy
CCCCCGATTGCTAAGTTTGGCAGGGCGACCAGCTCTAGGAAGATTGTTAGTGGTTCCAAACATCTTCTATTTAATAATGATGGAGGCCACTGTGTTTTTGGGGAAATGTTTTGGTATTCTTCCCCAGATTGTTGCCTCAACACAATCCTGTCTTTGGGTTCTATGGACAATTCCTTCAACCTCATGCCTTGGTATTTGCTCTGATGTGCTCTGTCAACTGTGGGACCTTGCATGGGCAGGTGTGTGCCCTTTCAAAGCATGTCCAATTGAGTTGATCACAGACTGCAAGTCAACTTGATCGTGCTCAATGAGCTCAATTTCAAGTGTCGTAGTAATAGGTCTGAATTCTATTGTTAATGTGATTGAAAAAAAAATTATACATTTGCAACAATGTCTTAACCTGTTTCTGCTTGGTCATTATGGGGTGTTGTGTGTAGATTGATGAGGAAAAAAACGATTACATCGATATTAGAATGAGGCTGTAACGTAACAGAATGTGAAGGGGTCTGAATACATTCAGAATGCACTTTAAATAATACCATTGTGTTATCCTCAACAAACTGGTCAGCTAACGCTCTGCTGAATAAAAGATCTGTCATTTTAAGCATAATCAGCTGGTTTAACAGCATGCCATGAAGACAGGATTTGTCTTGAATGTGACATTCATTTAAATGGTGTGCACTATATGTCCATCATGTAGCTGGTGAAGGGAATCCGCTACAGCATCATGGTGGAGCTCAGTAACACCCAGTGTAAGAAAGCTGCCAGGCTGAGGACATGTGACTTCTACCCTGAGGAACACAACCTGAAGGTGAGGGCTGAATGTGTGAAAGAGTGTAACTGGGATAGTACTGTTAACCCAATGTAAGAGCCCACCTCCACTTCAAATTCAATATAAGTCAAATGTTCAGTAATAGGGAGACGTGCCTATTTCTGAGAAGTACTTAGCAGAGTAGTGCCTAGTATCTAGGCCTGTGCGTGTGTGCGCACCCCTGTGCTGATGAATAATAACCTTCATCTCCTGAAGATTCTGTTCAACTTTCCACTTCAGTTAGTCATGTGACCAAGGCAGCATGATGAAAAACAAACTCTCCATTACTTGGATTTGACCCACTTCTGTAACTATGCATACAGCTAGTGTTATTTGTTTAGACTTGTCTGTTTGTTTTCATGACTTATCAGAAATGTAATTTATTTGGAACATCTCCAAGGTCAAAGGAGCAATATGTTCTAAGGGCTGGTTTCACATACACAGATTAAGCCTAGTCCTGGACAAAAAAAAAATCAAGCTCAATAGTCTGTGTATGTAAAACCAGACCTATGTCTTCAAGGTTAGTGCAGTTCTGAAGAAGTATTTCTGTTTTGTAATTCATATTCTTATTTGATTTTCAATTAAAACAAACACCAAAGTCTATTAAAACAGTACAAAAAGACACAAAACACAAAGGGGCTTGGCAAGTGCAGATAGGACCAAGCCCCCATAAGCACAAGACTTTGGTTGACTTAAGGTGGAAGTGAGAGTGAGAAATGGGTTTACTTCAGGATACTTACATAGAGGCTGTTTTCTCTAACTTTTTTTATTTTTATTTTTTTTTACATTTTTCTAATCAAAAAGGATCTTTCTCTGAAGCACACAGATAATAATACATTGCAGTTTTGTTTATATAGAAGTCATGTACACAGCATCACAGAATAACCTCTTCTGTTCTTAGACTGAGGTGTGTTTGTTTGAAGTTTGGGACATTCCTTGGGAGAGCAAGTCCACTCTGCTCAAACAAAAGTGCCAGCCAGCAGGTTAGTTATCCCCCAGCCCTGTGTTTGTTGCTGTGTTATTAAGTGGCAGAGCCAGTGTAACTTGCTCAAACAGAAAAGTTAGCCACCAGATTAGAGTTTAATGTCTGTCTGTGGGAACTAAGCATACCTCTGAGGTAATTTACTTTTACAACTGTTTGTTTACATAATAGGCATACTTATACATAGGTTTCTATTCTTTGTCACAATGTCTGCTTTTCAGTGGATCCCCAGGCAGTTGAGACCAACAAAGTTGAATCCATGCCCCTTTCTACCAACAAACCATTGAAGGTGATAGAATATCTTGTGTGTTTGATTATTTGACTCTGTGTTTTCATTGTAATCAAAAAAACAAAACTTGTCTTTTGTGGTAGGAGTCTGTGGATTCAGTGGAGCTCTTGGGCCAGTTCAAGGAGTTCATGATCAGATACAACAGGTCTTACAGCAGCCAGGAGGGTGAGTCATAAGACATGTGATCCATGTGAATCCATAAGTGTTCACAACAAATTCCCCATCCATTGATGATAGAACATCCTGTTGTTTTCGGATGGCTGCTGACACAGAGGCCGACCGGAGGCTGCTGATCTTCCACGACAACCTGAAGACGGCGGAGAAGCTACAGGCTCTGGACCAGGGCACAGCCGAGTACGGGGTCACCAAGTTCAGTGACCTCACAGGTGACTGAGTGTATGAGTGTCTCTGTGAGTCTGGGAAGATTGACAACCTCGTCTGCCCCTCTCTGCAGTAACAGAACATTCTGTGCATTCCCGTGACACTTAGAAAACATGTTCCCTTGTACACTATTAGCTAATCTGTTGTGTAATTCCACTTCTACTTAACCCCCAAGGCTACAATGAATCTGCTTTGCAACAGACCTTGAATTACACTTAAAAAATCCCCTGTTTACTCCCTCTATCTCTCTCTCCCTCCAGAGGAGGAGTTTAGGTCTCTGTACCTAAATCCCCTCCTGAACCAGCAGAACCTCCAACGGGCCATGAAACCCGCAGCCATGCCCCGTGAACCCGCCCCTCCTAGCTGGGACTGGAGAGAGCACGGAGCTGTCAGCCCTGTCAAGAACCAGGTAGGAGAGGGTGTACAGATGTAAATATGTTATTTGCACATATCACACAAAGCATGGAATGTGTGGTTGGTTAATGCTGACCGTATGTTTCTGTTCGTATTACAGGGGATGTGTGGTTCTTGTTGGGCATTTTCAGTGACCGGGAACATTGAGGGCCAATGGTTTGTGAAAATGGGCCAACTAGTGTCTCTGTCTGAACAAGGTAAACACAAGCACTGTGGAACATTATGCTGGAAAAAACATTATTTGATTTCCTGAAGGTTCTGTGCGTGCGCGGATCATGTTTGCAATTTCTTTGTTCCGTATGTACTGTTTATATTCTACCCAAGGAGAAGAGTCTACTTTGCTGAGTGAGACCAAAGCTGAATCAATGTCAGCAACATCACATAATGATCACAGTCTTACATAGCATATTCCAGGCTACATAGCAAATATATAATATTAATAGGGTTCATGTTATCCATTTAGGATCAATTAGTTCATGGGATATGCATTTGGATTCCATTGATAGTGTTTGAATGATGTATCCTACTGCGAAACATTTTAAAGCAGATGGTGTTAACAAACTACTATGCAAAATAGACAGCATAACAAAACCTGTCTATTTTGCATAGTAGGGTGATAGTGATCTACACACGAGCAGAAAGTTCAGGAATCTCCTGATCTTTTGCTCCAGTGGACTATAGAATCCCCAAAAATATGCAAACACAGCCACTGTTGTAGGTGTCATAGACTACTGAACCTGTACGACAGCGAAGTCAGTGACTCAATTTGATTGGTTCATTGTCATGCCACGTACAGAGCTGGTGGACTGTGATACTGTGGACCAGGCCTGTGGGGGCGGGCTTCCATCTAATGCATATGAAGCCATTGAGAAGCTGGGGGGCCTAGAGACGGAGACTGACTACAGCTACACCGGCAAGAAGCAAAGCTGTGACTTCACCACTGACAAAGTCACTGCCTACATCAACAGCTCGGTGGAGCTGTCTAAGGATGAGAACGGTAAGTGGGACGATGGGAGAGGAAGAGAGACGGTACGGTACAGTTTGGGGGAGATGTGCTAATATTGATTTCATCCTCTTTTAACACTAGAAATTGCTGCTTGGCTGGCAGAAAATGGACCTGTCTCAGTGGCCCTGAATGCCTTTGCAATGCAGGTAACGGTCATCACATCATTATTTTATCCTCCACAAATAGACTTAAAGGGACAGTGCAGTTACAACGTTCCTGTTTTTATGATATTTCCAAAAAATAAGGCTAAAATAAAGGTTAATACAATATTTTTTGTAACTGTTGGGGAAAAATGCCAGGGATATTGGACTGTTTACGTTGATTAAACTTTGGCTTAATATCTCAAGTGTGATCTGAAGACAGTCGAACAATGACCTCTGGGTAAGGGGTTGTGGTCTAGACCGTCCTATTAGCCAAACAGGGATGTGTATCTTTCAATTTGTTTCACTCACATGATCAGAGTGGGCATTTCAAGACTTGTTAGGAAATACACTATAGAGAATATATTATGGAGTTAATTGAATAAACACATGCAGTGACTTATTAGACATTCAGTGATAATTTAAAGACTGCATTGGGGCTTTCAATTAGCATCACTAAGAACCTGAACAATGAATTGGCTAGCATCTACCTTTCTGGGGTGGGTAGTAAGGTTAAAATGTGCTCAAGTCAGTTTTTAGGGTAACTAGTACTTTTTTAGTTATTCTCTGTAGGCTGTACTTGAATTCTTGAAATTTTTTCTGGCAACCCTTTCAAATAGGCTATTGAAATAGAGATGGTGTCAGATTGTAGATTACTTGGTGACCTTAAGATGGAACCAAGTTCTGTAACTCACCAACTTTTTCTCTTGGATTCTTTGCCATTTGAACCATCTTCCTCATTGTGTTTGGGAGCAAGATGCACTTGCATCTTCTATCAGGCAGGTTTACTGTTCCACTGGTTTGAACTTTTAAGTGAATCCTCTAATACTTGTAAGTGGTATATTTACTAGGTTTTGATCAATTTCTTCGTACCCACCGTTGATTTATGCAGGTGTACAACAATTTGTCTGAGACACAGCTCAAAGAAGAGGCATTTGTTAATTATGGACATTTTATAATCTTTCATTATTGCAGCCTTTTTTGGGTATTCTTATGGCGCGAGGGTAGGAGCTATGCAAGGTTCCGATAGTTACACACTGTAGGCACTGGTACCTCACACCATGCCTGTCATAGATTCTACTGCGTGGGTAGCTGGTGGCATGCCTACTTTTAGGGCGTTGCTCGAACAATGCATGGTGTACGTCATCTTTTCTTAGGGACATTTTATTATTTATTTAATATAATTTTGTTTGTTGTCACTGTTTACCATACATTTTTGAAGGTAGTTTTCTGATCAGATTCATGTTTACTCTACTGTGAGTAGTTTCTTAAGAGGACTACTTTTACTTGAGTTATTTACCATCTACCTAACAGAACTTTTACCTAAATAAAACTTGTCAGTATTCTACACACCCTTGTTGTCTTTGTGTTTATCCTCTTTGTTTATCCTCAGTTCTACAGGAAGGGAATTTCCCATCCTCTGAAGATCTTCTGCAACCCCTGGATGATTGACCATGCAGTGCTGCTTGTGGGATATGGAGAACGTAAGACTGATTAAACTACAAAATCTCCCGTACATGAACCTTGACTAATAACTGCTCTCTGTTATGAGTCACAATGTGAGTCATATGCGTTTGTTTTTTCCCTGCATGCAGGTGAAGGAAAACCTTTCTGGGCAATCAAGAACAGCTGGGGAGAGGATTATGGGGAACAGGTGAGACTGAGACGGGAGACCTTAAACCTGTCTGACAGGGTGTTGTGCATGGGTGTGTATGTGTTTACAATGCATGTATTATGCCTAATCAGGCCTGATCTCTCAGAACATATTGTGCAAATGGGAGTTTTGACATGCATGTGTCCACTGACTGACATTTCCAATTATGTTTTCCCACCCTCCAGGGTTACTATTACCTATACAGGGGATCCGGGCTCTGTGGCATCAACAAGATGTGCTCCTCTGCCATTGTGAACTAGACAGTGATATCACATACACACATGAAGACCTGCTGACACTGTACCCAAATATATCAGTATTCATTATCACCTCACACCTCATCGTTCTTTCGCAAAACGAACCACCTCGTGTTTGGATATAGTTTTAAGGTAGTACTAATATTTTGTTTGGATTTTACTGTAGGCTTTTAAATTTCTTTTTAGGATATCTTGATTGCTGTGTATCTGTGCAATTGCTGCTGTATAATTTGTCACCTCTTTAACATAACTGAGTGTATAATTTATGGGAGTTGCTGTTTTTAGACTGCAGTCATGCTGTTTAGAAATGTCCTTTAAGTTTCCCTGAAACTGTGCTACCTCCCCAGTTGTAGAATAGGACTGTATAATTGCATGTGGGTTTTTGCTTGAGGTTGTAACATTGTTCTTCGCTATTGGCTATAGGTTTTTACATTTATTTTAAGTATTATTTTAATTGCAGAGTTATGTCATCTACCATTAAAATAACTGAGTGTATAAAGTATAAGGGATGTACTGTTTTTAGATTGCAGTCATAGTGTTCCGTTAATTTTCATAGTGTCCTGTTAATTTTCTGTTAATATTCCCAGAATGTAACCATTCTCTGTGCGGGCACTCTACTTTTAATATGGGCCTATAAAAATGCTTGAGTTCCCTTTGTAACATTGTTATGTGCAATACCAAGTAACATCAGTCTCCATATTTACAACTTACAACTTGACTGTGAAGGTTGTTGTGATTGTGTTTGCATGGTTTCTGCAATTATAAAGGACTCTACATTGGCTAATGTGTAGCCAAGTATCTGTTACATATTGCAGTGCTGTATAACTAGACACATTACGATTGAATAAAAAAGTATCTTATCTTTTATGCATCTATAAATAAATTTATTTAGTCTGTATATGCATTGGAGAAGTATATCTTTTAGTGACAAGTCGCTAAAACAACTGGTTCTTGAATGCAGCCCACAGACACGAAAAAGACTACATCTCCACTTGTGCAACGAGTGAAAACGTCAGCGCTGCCGAAAAGGAAGCACGTGTGGTATTTCTTGTTACTGAGAACACCTTTGATAAACCAAGTCTTTTTTTAATCGTTCACATGCCATTCGAGAATACAAAAACTTGGATCTACAGTAAAGATAAACGTTTTCCCAGTTGAGGTTTACACGGTATGTAACGTTCACCTCGTGTCTATTTTCGTAAGAAGTGCAAGTATGTGCTTGCCAGCTTACTACTGCAATCGCTAGTTAACTTTCTGTCAAAAAATTGTCGTTGCATATGATTTCATCTATCATTTCATAACAACAGTGATATTATAATTCTGTCCATAACCATTGGCTGTATGTACAGTAATATCTACGATAACTACTTTTCCAGCAGGCGACGTCGTTAGCTAGCTGGTTAGCCAGCTACTAGTTAGTAGCTTTGACTGCTTCTTAATTTGTCCAAAACAGACTGTTGTGAATTTTATTTCATCACGTCTGCGGATCTGATCTAAATTAAACGACTGACGTGGGTTTAAACATCTGGTTTTCAGGGGTAATGTAAATTAGAAGCTGCATCCTATATCAAGAGAGATGGTTAGAAGACTTGACGGAGAACGTATTCTACCCTTATTAGCAACGTAGTTCAACGCATCAGCCATTTTAATGTAGTCAGCTGAGTGGGACTTCCACTTGGCTGATGTCTCTTATAACGGGGTTGTTCCATGTGATAACGACCCCAGCAGGGACAACAGGATGGACCAGCTAATTATTTATTGTAAACTGGGTGCTTTGAATACTGATTGGCATTATGGATTCAAACCACCCTGTTTTTATAAAAGACCTTATAAACTGTGAGATTCAATATCCTTAATGCTGATAGCCGTGGTATATTAGACTGTATATTAAGGGTATGACATCCCATCAGTTTTTACTGCCATAATTGTATTGGTAAACGGTTTATAAGAGAAATAGGCATGTTGGGGTTTTGTGATATATTGCCAATAAATCACGGCTAAGCTCTGTGTCCAGGCTCTCAGCAATGCTTTTTGATTAGGAATTGCTTTATGTTGTGTTAAATTGGCCTTACACCCCCCCCACCCCGTGCCTAATGGCTTTCATACACCACAGGTATGACATCACGTATAATAGGAATAAAGCAACTTGTGATATATACTCCGTGAAGAGTCATGCCTAAGTGCCTAAGTCATGCCCCTATTGCCTGTATATGACTGTTTCCCCATATCCTCTAGGCCGCTTAAAGTGCTCTGGTCTGGCTGACCTTAAAAATTACTCACCTGTTATTGGGATATTCAACCTACAATGCTCTTTACATTATACTGTTGCTATATGTTCAGCATATTCTGTCTTGACATACATACAGTACAATGGGTTTCAGTGGTGATGAACACTGCTCTTTCCTCAGCTGGCAAACAATGTCACAGGCTACTAAACGCAAGCATGTTGTCAAGGAGCAGACACTTGGGGACTATGTCACACCTACTGAGAACCAACAGATTGTGAAGGTGAGTTCATGTTCTGGCATACATATCAGTGGTTTACTTAACAGATATACATAATCAAATGTGGTGGATAAATCAAGCAACACAAGAAATGTCAAAGCACCTGTTTGTATCAAGGCGTTCCCGCGCTCACGTGAGCATGTCAACGTGGTCGGCTTGTTGCCCCCTATGTTCTCTTTCACCGTCTCTTACCATTAAATATTAGCCAGTGAGATGTCTCCCTCTGAGACACAGTTTGGTGATGTGTGGTTGACAGCCATTGTCAAGGGTGACGATATCACAATGTCAACAGTGCTTCATTACTTTTGAACTTGACTCTTGAGTTTGGCAGCGTGCAATTCTGCAGATCAGTGAGCCTGCCAAAAGCCTGTTCCTTCTTCCCCATACCCTACATTTTCCACACGGGGTAGTTAGACTATTAACTCAAAGCAAAATGTAGATTATAGGAAGAGTGGAGAGAACTGAAGTATGAAGCACTATATGTCACACGAGACCTAACATGTTTTTCTCCTCTGTCATAAGAGCATCGGTCATTGGAGCGCCTCAGTGGACACCGCTGTATGGCTTTTTGTTTTAATGTGTTTTGAATGGGACTTGTTTGGCTAGGCATATCTGCGGGTAACTTTTCATAATCAATCATCAAGTTTATCTATAGGTATAGTTAAAGACATTTGTTTTCCAGTTGACTAAATAAAAAATAAGAACTACTAGGCATAATAATACAGAAAAAAACAATTGCAAGATATACAAATTGAATAGGACATTTGAACACATCTGTGAAGTAAATCAGATATATTTTTTTCAGGTGATATTTAGGCTATGATTTTTGGAGAGGATCATGGGAAAGGATAGTGATACTTCACCAAAGATTAGGCGAAATGAAAGGCAAAAACCTTTGAATCAATGTACCAATTTGGTTGTGCCCCAAAGGTGGAACGGTTGTAAAATAAACCAGAAAGAGAGTGACTCTCCTGGCTTACTGGGTTTTTGTAAATATTTTCTAACCAAGATGTGTAACTACCATCTGGTATGTTGTGTTATGCTTTCATGTTAACCCCTCAATATTTCCAAGCCATTTTTTAAAATGCTTTGCATAATTAAGATCTCTTTTGTGTTTTGGTGTGCCTGCAAATACTGTATGAAAGATGATTCACACAAACAGACACCTTTGCGGCACCTGTAGTTTGCTGTCTGTATCTGCTTTGTCATTCTTCCATTTTCATTGCCTCTCTTCACCTGTCTCAATTCAGGTTCTTGGTAGTCGTGGTAACAACCTGCACGAAGCTGTCACAGCCAATGGGGAGAACTTTCTGGTCAGCATGCCCCCTAAGTTCCGCAAAAACCTCTGGATCAAGAGAGGTGACATTTTCCCCTTCTACATGTTTGTAACCCAAATGCCTCCCTATTCTCATGTAGTTTAGTGCACTACTATATGTTCTGGTCAAATGGCTCCCTAATCACCATGTAGTTTAGTGCACTACAATATGTTCCTGTCAAATGGCTCCCTATTCACCATGTAGTTTAGTGCACTACTATAGGTTCTGCTCAAATGGCTCCCTATTCACCATGTAGTTTAGTGCACTACTATAGGTTCTGCTCAAATGCTTCCCTATTCACCATGTAGTTTAGTGCACTACTATTGGTTCTGGTCAAATGGCTCCCTATTCACCATGTAGTTTAGTGCACTACTATAGGTTCTGGTCAAATGGCTCCCTATTCACCATGTAGTTTAGTGCACTACTATAGGTTCTGGTCAAATGTAGTGAGCTAAATAAGGAATATTGTCTCTAATACGTTCTACATGCTTCTGCCTGACTACCACTGGCAGTAAAACACTAACGCAGGCTCACTGTTTGTTTCTCTTCAACCTGAGTTGCCTGTAGTTTAGATTACCTGCATACCTGTCTGCCACCATGCTTTTGTTTGTTGCTCAACCATTTTAATATGTTATTCTTACAGTTTGTGCTGACCACAATGGTTTTTTGTATTCCAGTATGTACTGATTGTCTACTCATTGTCTGTCCCTTAGGTGATTATGTGATTGTAGATCCTATAGAGGAGGGAGAGAAGGTCAGGGGAGAGATCAGCTTCATACTCTACAGAGATCATATTCAACACCTGCACAAATTAAGGCTCTGGTGAGTTCACCATAGGGTTGAATATTTTCCAGAAATATTTCCAAATATTTTTACTTTAAACCAGAAGTGCTATTTTAAAGCATAATATCAGCAGATAAAAATCTAATTTGATAATACCATTGTAAAATGAGTAATATACACATGGATCTAAAGTTGTATTTGTTGCTTTTTTTTATTCCTTAACATTTAGTTGAAAAATCTATGATATTTCTAACAATGGTTAATGATCATCACTAAAGATCTTGGTAAATTTATTTATTTATTTATATATATATATATATATATATATATATATAGCATAGCATAGCATAGCATAAATGGAAACCTGAGTCCTCTGGTTACACAATCCTGAAACATAATGAAAAAGTCAAGATTAGGTTTTTGCACTTGCCTCACTTTGTCACTTTGTAGGCCTGCTGAATGACAGAGCAATCCACTTGTGGAGACCCTTATAGATTTTATTTATTTCACTTTCATTTTTTAAATTCTGCTTCTGTAGCATTCATTTTTGTGAAGCTTTAACACGCTGACAAAATTTTTGGAATTCATAAAATCAGCTAAATCTAGCAGCTGCTCAAAATTTGCTTTTAATTTTGTTTGGGTATTAGTACATTTTACAATGGTGTGTATAGTTTCAGTATAAACACTAGATGTAAGTAAATATGGTCCTTGACACCACACACACACACACACCCTGAGTGTTTATTAATGATCATACAGATTGAGAATCAGAGAAGCCAGTAGGGAAGACATGTTTAGACATTGCATATGTACACCAGCTCCATTTTACAGCACACACCAGTTCCATTTTAAATTCCAATATATGTACCGGCTTCGCAACATTTTGTGTATTGAGTGACTGTAGGGGGTAAATGGAGTGACTGTAGGGGGTAAATGGAGTGACTGTGGGGGGTAAATGGAGTGACTGTAGGGGGTAAATGGAGTGACTGTAGGGGGTAAATGGAGTGACTGTGGGGGGTAAATGGAGTGACTGTGGGGGGTAAATGGAGTGACTGTAGGGGGTAAATGGAGTGACTGTAGGGGGTAAATATTGCTATCCCCGTTCCCAGTAATACCCTTGTTCACCGTAGTTTAATATACACATTATAAAATTAAAGAAAAATTGGCCTACGTAATAGTTTGGAGTTGCCAATTAAAGAGAACTGCATCATGGTTTAAAGTATTCTGTTTTGGGGTCCATATACGTCAGGTGTGAGAAACCACCCATCAACGTAATTTCACAATTAATTTGCTATTTCACATAAATAATTAATGTAATAATTTCAACCCCTTTTTGTCAGCATTTCATTCCTTTACCAAAGTAACTGCAAGGTCACCACAACAAACAGAGAGCAACATTTTAAATGCTGCTTCTGTTCCTTTCTCAAATAAGAGAAAATAGTTTAAATATTTTGAATCCCACCTAGGTGTGTGTTTGGTATCCGGCTTGATTACCACACACAAACAGACATTGAGAAAGGAGCAAGTTGAAAGCAGTGTGCTGTAGGGGTGTGAACGTTTCAACAGTTAAATGCAATGGTATTCAAATTTGGCCCTGATTAGGGCCACTGATTAGGGGGCTGCCCTGACAAAATGGAGTGGAACTGGCTTTGAGGGGAAGATTTGAATACCGCCTGTTTAACGTTTAAACAACCATAAAAAAACAAATGGGTAAATAGCAGGCCTTACTGGTTTGTGCTGTAGCCTGTTCTCTTTTTAAAATTGACTTGTCAATTCCATCTTCCATTGATTAGCCAGATGTCTCATATAACTTGCCACATCTGGAGGATCCAGCATGATTCCAATCTAGTGCTGGTTTGATGACTTTGTGATTGGACTTGTACAATTTACTTGTTTCGTCTTATTGTTTTAACTGAACTGGGAAATGAAGAAAAGAGAAAAATATCAGTTTAACATTAAGGAAAGTGGTCCATCTGTCACGTCACTATTGTGTTCTAATATGTCACCTGTTAGCTAGAAACATTTGAACAATGTTTCAGATAGAACTGAATCAGTTGGGTGCCACTGGCCTTTTTTTCATTTCAATTTTTTGTGTCTTGTGACAGGCCGGAGGCCTTCATAGACCAGGCACCATTGGAAGTTAAAGGTGAGGAACAGCAGCCCAGAGAGGGGAGAAGAGAGAAGGTGGTAGAGAAGGACGGAAGTGATCATACTACTGACTCTGAGGATGATGAGAGTGATCTCTTCGTCAACATGAATCGCTGTAATGTCCATTACAGTGAAAGCGAAGAGGACAGTGAAGATGAGAAGAATGAAGAGGAAACAGTGGAGGGCAGCTTGTTTTGAGGAGATAAGTGACAATTCACTGCTGTGGACAGATGTTGACACAAGCACCCCTCCTCTGTGGGTTATAACTTCCAGCCTTACTTCATGGCTCCAATCATTCGTAGAACATTCTGTTGTTTTGTGGCTTATTTTGGGGTTTGACATCTCATGGATGTAGTATAGGCATGTTATGTTCATACCACTTGTTCTTATACAACTTGTCCTAGAGAGAATAATGAGCACACTGCTGAAAAAGAGGTGAACTGTCGAAACATTTAACTGGTCTGTGACATTCCTGACAGAAGATTGAAGAGGTTGTGTCAATTTATGTACATAATGATTGTTTAATAAAAATTGTACTTGTGGTCTTTCATCAGAGAAGTATTTTCAAATAAGATTTTTTGGTCCATTGTCTGATTGAAAATCCAATGGAAAAAAAAACATCTTAAACATTTACCAATTTTCCCCCAATGTTTTGAATACCTAGATCTAAATCAGACAATTATCCTGTAACTAAATCAGTAAAATTGATTCATACAATAAAAACAGTCTGATTTAAGCTTTGAAAATGTTTGCTTGTAAACTAGCCGTAGAGTCTAGGAACTGAGCACTAGAATTCTTTCCAACAGTAGGTGACCAAACCTGTTTAACAGGAGGTATTAACTGTCATTTATGATGTTTGGCCTTAACCATGACATCAGTATTTAGACCCAAGTAAGCCGTTCTGTTTAATACTTTAATAAATATTTACTTGCCCACACACCCCCCAAATAAAAATCATTTCAAGGAAGTATTTTGCATGCCCATCTGGTAATCCAACCCAGGCCATTAGCATACCCACTTCTTGATAACACAAATAGAACAGTCTAGTATTGTCCAAATGTAGCCCTAGGTGACTTGAATGATTGGTTTCACAGTAATAAATGTTGCATGTTCACAAAATAATGTTACACAGAGCTTCCCCATTGTTAAGCTCTGTGTAACATTGTTCACCTGTTGATAGTCCATCACAATCATGACTACTTTTCCTTAAAGGACAGCCAGTCAGTGCGGGTGTCACTACTAGGAGACGTTTCCAGGCATATGCCATTGTTCTCTGAACGCTGACCCTTGGCCGTTCTCAAGTGGATGCATTTCTTCATTAACATTCGTCATTTACAGCAAGTCAGTTTCAAACCAGCCAGTCTCGTTACTTACTATGGAGCTGAACGTCCAAAACTCCCATGTACCTTTCAGTAGTCATTCACCTCTTCAGTGGTGTCTTTCCGCAGGCTGGTGTCCTGGCATTCTGTGTGGTTTCTCCTCATCTCCGACCACAGCTTCTTGACCTGAGCAGGGCTTCGTTTGTGTACCAGTAGGACAGTATAGTACGCACAGGGGTTCTCCATCTCTTTCTTGGGGAAGTCAAAGGTGAGGAAGGCTGGGTGGTGGATGGGGTGGACCCCCAGTCTGTGGAGGCACATGCCCACGTAAACATCATCAATGGGGAACAGGTGGACCCTCCGGGAGACACGCTTGAGTCGCATGGCCAGCTCCCCCGAGTACACCACCCCTCCCCCGCCGCCATATGGTGGATACAAGCCCTTATAGAAGGTTTCTGGAACAAAGTACTTAGTGGAGTTGACTCTGTTTGGTATGGCTGCTCCTATCACATCCCCTACCATGAATCCCTTCATACCCTCTGACCCGGGCCCCCCTGACTGGATGATCTGCTGCTGGAGGTAGTCTAGCAGGGCAGGGGTCCGCACCAGAACGTCGTCATCCCCCTTAAAGACAAACTGTGTCTGAGGGCAGTGGGCAGAGAGCCATTCCCACAGTAGCACATCCTTCAGTGTCAAGTTAAAGAAGGTGTCCTGGAAGTCCCACTGGAGGATGTCCCCATAGTGGCGGCTCTCCAGCTGTAGCAGCTCGCTGACATCCACCGCGAGTTCTGTGTCTTTCTTACCCAGGAGGAAGACCCTTTGTACCACCCCTCCTTCACCTGTTTCCCCTGCCACCCTCCCAGCTTGTCCCCATGTTTGCCGGATGACCTGGCGGTTCTCAAAGTTCAGATCCTGGGACTTGATTGCCAGCAGCAGGAATGGGCCCTGCCCCTTTCGTGGCCCACTCCCACACAGCTTAGCAGGCTGAATGAGGACGGGGTAGTCCCTGACGTGCATGGAGCGCACAAACATTTGCATCTGCAAGGACAACTTCTGGAAATCATCCGTGGTAGATGCCAGGTTCCCGATCTCAGAGAAGCCTGCAGTCAGAGTGGGGTGGGAAAACTGCTTTTTTTTAATATTATCGTTATTGGCGTGAAGATGGTCATAACGCCCTCTGCTGGACTTGGGCATTAGGATTGGGTTGTAAAAGCGATCAATGGACAGCTGGAGCCGGTTCCAGAGAGCCCCTCCGTGGGAATTGGGGTCCCAGAAGGAGCTACCTGGGTGGGGGGCCAGGGAGCCATTTATCGTTAACCCCGGTGCAATGAAGCGCTTTGGTAGAGTTTGCGGGATATCGAATGCTGGGCCTGTGATGGTCATACCATAGGATATAACCAGGGTGATATATACACAGAGAGACCCCACCAGGACACAAGGAGCACAGCAAAGGCACAGGAGCACCCTCCGCCACCGACACTGGCATTTGGCCATTTAACTGCAGGACAGAAGAGAAGTGAACATTTATTTAGATTAGAGTTCTGAGGAGCGCAAGGAGTGATGGGAAGCTGACATCCAACTGTCACTTAGCATGATTTTAACTATTTGAGAAACATGCCATTAAATGCATGAAGTAAATATACAACGGGATAATTATTTTAGTCTTCCTATTACGTAGCTACATAAAGTTATAGCCAGCAAAGTTTTTGTCTGTCCTGAACCTCAGGCAGACAAAACACAGGAGTCGAACACGGGACCTGATGTTCCGTAGCCCGCGTCTCTAACCACTACGCTATTTAACAAGCGGTCGGTCGGTCAGACAGATTCACTCTTCTAGGTCGGCACCGATTACGCGGTCCGGCAAAAAGGGCTTAATAAATAAATTTGATTGATTGATATTTAGCCCCTTTGCTATGACACACCTGAATGAGATGTAGTGAAACCAGTTCTCTTTAGAAGTAATGTAATTAGTTGAATAGAGCCCACTTATGTGCAATTCCACATGATTCCACATGATTTCAGGTTAAATACACCTGTGTATGGGAGGTCCCACAGTGGGTTAGTTAAAAAACTATGAAAGTGTTCATCAAACAGTGACATGCCCCTCAGAATGATCTACTAGTATAATTCTTGTCTTGTTCTTTCAGTG
>JACXGI010008063.1:23432-35014 GCA_016801175.1 Esox masquinongy
CCTCGAGCCTAGGGAAAAAACGACCCCCCCCCCCTCCCCCACTCAAAATGCAGATTAAAAATTAGATCGAGTGCATTTGGTCTCAAAGACAAACTCTCCTGCTCAACAATATGCATGCAAATGTAGCCTATACGCCCACTGTACAAACAATTGCCCCAAAACAAGGAAATATGGAACGTATAAACCCTTGATTAGCAATACATTTAAAATGCAGAAATTATTCTACCTTAAAGATTTCATTGTGCCTGAAAATTCGAGCCAATATTATAGGGTTGTTATTACTTTTCCAAACGTCTATATAAAATGAATATTGTTAAGAACTACAGCACCAGCTGATACACATAGCCTAATATGCACAACGCTGCACTAACTGCATGCCCTCCGTGCATCTAACGGAGAGAGCGTTAGTTTCTATTATTTATTGTTGAGTTTATTTTTTTAAATCACTGTCACAAGCCCAGCCTGACTACAGTATCAGAATTTAAGGCCATGTCCGGTAATGATCGGGTTCAGGATGAGAATGAACTCCCTACCTCTGGGTCACAATGTCTTCAGCTGGCCTTCATGCTAGCCTTTCCTCCAGATCACTCAACACCCTTTAGCACGGGTAGGATTTAGGCCTAGCTCGCTGAACCTGTCCTGAGCGTGATATTTCTGCGTAGAACAAGGCTGTGGCGACCTACTGTACCTATAGAAATCATTTACAATAAACCTTATGTATAAGTTCCTGCACGGATTTGTGACTCTCCTTCTGTTCCCTTGTCCTGTTCTTTGTCGTCCTTTTCCACTATGCGAAGTAATGTGTTTTTCTTTGACGCTGTGCCGTTGGTGAGAACAATTTTTATCTGTTGGTGGACAGCTTAGATATCTTTTTTTTTAAATGCCCCCTCAGTCATCTCATCCTGCTACCGGGCCTGCCTACTACTGAAAAAGATGACAGAAATTAGAATTCAACATTTGAAATGCAGTCACGATTTTGTAACATACAAAAACATTGGATGTTCAAACCACATCAGAAGTTGAGTTATATTAAAAATCTAAGAAATGTAGATTCTTATTATAGTAAACCTTTAAGTGCATATGCCACTAGTACTCCTGTTTGATTAGATGCTCTGTAGTACAGTACATGTAGCCTAGTGGTTAGAGTATCTTATTGGAACAGAAAGATCTCTCATTCGAATCTCCAATCCGACAAGGTGCAAAATCTTTATATCCTTGAGCAAGGTAGAACTAGAGCTACATACTCCCCAACTCTCAAAAATATCTTGCTTAGACCTTGTGTAAAAACTAACAAACATACCCTTTGAGATGGAAATGGGAAAACAAAACTACTGGATTGATGCAAATTATCAGGATTTAGCACTGCTTTTCAGACATTGGCGACATTCTAGAAAGTAAATTGTTGTAAAAACGTTTTAGAATGCTCTTCAAAATAGCCGATTATAATGCATACATTTTTGTATTGACATCTGTTATATTTTATATAAAATATGAATCATATTTTAGAACGTTCGCAAAATGCTCGCAGCTCCAATTAAAATGTTAATTAATTTTAAACATTCTGACTTGTTTGGTTAGCCTTAACAAATAGGGTAAATCTTCACCTCATATCCTTTTATACGTACTGTATCAGTGAATATACTCAATGTCTACTGAAAACGAATTGGCTACTGTATCTACCTAGGTATAGACTTCAATATACCACCGGAATGAAAGCATAAAAGTAATTGTTGCCTGTCATCACACATTTTTCCAACTCTAGAACAGACCTTCGAGACATCGTCACCCCAGGTGAGCTCCCATGCTTGACTTATAGGAATAATGAATATAGCTACTAAAATCTTTCAACATTATTTCAAAATTAAACCATAACCTACCTTGGTTTTGTCTTTGGAAAATTATTTATTAAATTCTCTCTTCACTTATATAGCAAGTTTGTATAAAAACGACAGAATTTCTCTTTGGTCTTCTCACGATCCAGAGGACAATTTGTAACAAGTTGACTTTCAGCTGTCACAAACTTTCAGTGAGACAGTATGCCAGAACAATGTGACTCAAGGCAGCGAAGCCAGAATTGCAGGTATGTGGAACCCAAACCCCTCCCAAAAGTTAAAGAAACGAGCACCTGGATATACCTGGATAAGATCGATCGCTCACTTTAATCAATCGGTAACAACTAGTAAATTGTGCATGTGTTGTCATAAGTGGTAACATTAGTTCTTCGTGTTTTCCTTCCCTGAATTAAATGTTCTCATAAGAGCTAAATTATACCGTTTTCATATGAAACTGAACATACATTTGTTGACAATCGTGCGATGTTGCAACTTCAGTTGAAGTGGGAGGGGTCAATCAACATACCATAAAATCCTACATTTGTCATTTTAAGGAATATTGACATGACTAAAGTGAATTATACTTGTGTATTTATATGGACAAACATTTGTCGTGCATGCATAGATAATACAATTCTATTTAATGTTTATAATATTCATAATAAATATATTTTTTTCAACGTTTGATTACAAAAAATGAAGGAGTGTCGTGCTTGAAGCAAAACAAAATAGTTTTCTCCCGGAGAAACTTTTTCAGTTGTTAACACCTCCAGCAGATCGTAAGGAGAGAATGTTATTTGTTTTATAACCAACCGACATTGTTTTCTAACGTTAACCCCAGTACTGTGATACCTACTGTAACCTTAAATTTAAATCATAATATAGCCTGCCATAGGCTACGTTTGTGTAAATTCGTAAGATATGATATGTTTTGGGGTGACCAGTTTGACCAGCTCTCGGTAGGTTTTGAGACATTTGCGATTGACCATTAGCTTGGGTGACCATCGATCAACTCTATCTGATTGACCATCACTATGCCAGCTCTAACTGGACTAATAATCTACCAGCTCAAATTGGTTGAACACTACAATACTGTTTCTAACTGGTTTGACCTTCAAACCAGATTACTTAAGATTAAATTTAGATTGGAAATTTGGATTAGTTCTGACAAATGTCATAGTGCTACAAAGTTCTAAATCAGTATTAATTAGAGCTGTGAAAGTTAAATGTGCATGTGCGATTATTTAAAAATGCTTAACGCCGTATTTTTTTTGTCGCCATAAACGCGTTTTTCTTATTTGAGCCTCAGAATCATCCATAGTTAGTGCTTGACTTGGGTGGGAGCTGTCATTTATT
This sequence comes from Esox masquinongy, assembly GCA_016801175.1. NCBI lineage: Eukaryota > Metazoa > Chordata > Actinopteri > Esociformes > Esocidae > Esox > Esox masquinongy. Next base: position 26,621 of record JACXGI010008063.1, read on the forward strand.
GATTTGCAACTGTGAACGGGTAACTTTGACAATTGACTTGCTGGAGTTGTCCGGAGCGCTTTACGTGAACTTTTTTTCAAAACAACAATGGAGAGTAGCCAACGCATTCTTGTTGTGAATCGTGCCTGTGAAATCGAATCCTGCCTAACAGCGCGTTAGTAGGCTACTCGTTCGTTAGAACACAGTCTGCGCTGTTCCAAGTTCTTGGAAATCGGAATATCTACGAAAAGACCAGCCGTGCATCTCCTCTCTAGGCACTATGCATTCCGGAAGGTAGCGTTCTCCTGGAATCCGCCACACGCAGATTCGTCCATCTTACTGCCAGATAGAGAAGCGTGATGAATCACTCCAGAGTACACGTTTCCACTGCTCCAGAGTCCTGTGGCGGCGTGCTTTCCAGCCAACACTTGGCATTGCGCATGTTGATGTGAGGCTTGCGTACAGCTGGTCGACCCATTTCCTGAAGCTCCCGACGCACAGTGCTGATGTAGCAGGGGCATTTTGGAACTCTGTGGCGAGTGAGCACTCGACGGCCCTGCTCTTTGAGTTTGCGTGGTCTACCACTTCATGGTTGGGCTGTTGCTCTAGATCAGATGTGTCAAACTGGTTCTACTGAGGGCCGAGTGTCTGCGGGTTTTCGCTCTCACCTTGTACTTGATAGATTAATTAGGTCACTTGTTTCTTAACCTTGTTGTTTAGGTCTTAATTGGGAACCAATTTATAGGAAAAAAACAAAAACCTGCAGACACTCGCCCTCCGTGGAAACGGTTTGACACCCCTACTCTAGATGTTTCCACTTCAGTTATAGCACTTACAGTTGACGGGAGCAGATCTAGTATGGCAGAAATTTCACGAACTGAAAGGTGGGATCCTATGATAGTGCCATGTTTAAAGTCACTGAGCTCTTCAGTACAACCCAAGTTCAATAGAAAACTCCATTGAGCTTGTTTTTTTTAGTCCTAGAGTAGGCTTAATCTGTGTCTGTGAAACCGGCTCATAGTGTATATTTTGTGTAGATTGTTGACAAGAATATTACAATTACAGTAGTTTAAATCACACTTTCTAACGCAGCAGTATGTGAAATAATTAGGAGTTGAATACTTAAGTTTCATACTTACATTTCATTACCTTGGCTTTCTAACTTTGTAAGGTACTGTATCTCTTCCAGGTCATATTGACATAGGAGACAAGCCCAGATTAATTGAAAGAGCAAAAATTAACAATGTCACATACCAATAAATGAACTTGTTCATGTTGAGGCTGGAACTAACAATTATTGGACATATACCATTCAGCAGGACCGTGGCTCCTAGCGCAAGGCAAAAGCAACATTTCAACACTAGAGTGACTCAAGAATAAAAGGTGAATGTTCTACAGTGGCCCAATACCCATTAACAATATGGGGCACTATATGAAAACTTGAGTCCAAAAGGGTTGTCCAACAAACCTGGAGCAAATGTGCAAGGTAGAATGGGCCAAAATCACTCCGCCCCTGTACAACGCTGGTACATACCTAAAGACTTAAAACTCTAATACCAGCGAAAGATGGCTTTACCAGATATTATTACCCGATATTGTGGGTGTTAATACTTATGCAAGCAACATATTTAATTAAAAAAAAAAAATCTTACAAATATTTCCCAACATAAAATCAATGTCACCATATAATAATTGATTTTGAGTGTCAGCGTTTTAAAGCAAAAGGTAAAACATAACGAGATGTCACTGTGCCTTTTGTAATCCAATACAATTTGAACATTGGTGAGGGGTCTGGCTAATTTTGCAGTACACTATGTTCACAGTAGATGTACTGACTCCTTCCTATGTCTCAGGAATGTGATGCTGTATTATACACTTGTATACTTACCAGACTTGGTGAATGTTGATCAACATGCAGATAAGACAATGGAAGATTTCATCATTGTGATAGGCAATACAAAGTATGACTGTAATCAGGGTTGTCACACTCCTAAGCACTATTTAAAAAGGAAATAATTTTTGGGGATACTCTAGATTTTGCTTTCTATTAACTCTATACAGGTTACTTGTGGAGTTACTTTATACATTACTGGAGCACTGACAGCAAGAGAAACTGTGAATGGAATATTATCCAATGATGTAATGGGAAATCCATGGGTAACATGATTGCTCACATACTACACACATTCTAAAGGAATCTTCTGCATTCCTTTATTTGGGTCAATGAACCCTGACACTGATACCCTAAATAAATATAGAGAATTAGTATTTCTATTTTTTAGCTGTTACTTTTTTAAGAGGTGTTTCCATTTTTACTTCACCATATGTGATATTCAATTTAATAGTGATTCAATGAAAGTATTGTGTAGTTCAGTTGGTACAGTATGGTACTTGAAACACTAGGGTAGAGGTTTTGATTCTGACAAAGGGCCTGTATGAAATGTGTGCGCTCACTCCCATAAATTGTCCTCAATACCTGAAGTTGCTAGGGTTAAAGCTAATGTAACTTTCAAGAATAGGAGGTATTTCTGCATAATTTTCCCAGAAATCTCGCCTGTTGCTTGTGCGACGTCAGTTCACTCTTAAAGCCCAACACGTTATCTGTTCACTATATACAGCTCATCTAAAAAAAATCTTCATCTGACCAGGTGATTTGACATGCCATACTTTTAATTATATATTAAAATGAATTACTTATCTAACAGAAGAATTGCCACATCAGCGTCGCAGTGTAAAGCGTTTTGCTGCTTGAGTTCCATCCATTGTTGATAGGCCCATAACATACAGCTGCAGACCCGCAGTCCACCCAATAGCATCCAGCTGCAGACCCGCAGTCCACCCAATAGCATCCAGCTGCAGACCCGCAGTCCACCCAATAGATTCATTTGCACCAATGTTCACTTGTGTTTTCGAATAGCGTCCATCTGCCTCTCTTTTAGTAGATTTGCTTTCTATTGATCTAAAGCATATTTTCTTATGTACTGTTACATTCTGAACTTCCATTTTTTTATAAAATTGTCTCGCTGCTTGATCCACAAAATGAGTGTAGTCACTTCCTTATTTTGTTCAGACTCAGCTCTTTTTTGATATGTCAGACACATCACTTCATTTTTCCCGCCAGGGCGCGACCCAACCACTTTTTACCTTAGCAGCAGTACACCGTACACAGAGGTTTTTCAGATGGGGGCCTGGGACAATCTGATATGGAAGGAATTCATCCACGATCCAGATTAACAGAATAGTGATGTGTTAATACAAAAAACTTACATACTTCAGCTTTAAGACCTGTTAAACTTCAGTACACAGTATATATTGCCACCTAGTGGCTAGAATTCACAACCTGATTAGCCTGTTTTGCTTCACTGAGTTAATGTCATCAGTGTATGGCAGAAGAGTAAGTATTAATTTGATAGAAAGGCATCAGCAGCTTCTCATGAAAGCTTTACCTTAACTTCTTAAATTGGCACTGTAGAATGTAGGTAGGCTTACTCTACCTTACTTTGAGACTGAGGTAGGAGACGGCCTCCTTTGTGACAGAATGACAACACTTCAAAAATGGTAGGAATAAAGATTTATTTTTTATCTGAAGAGGTGGTTTGGATTTTTTTTTACAAGTATGTTTTGATAAAACTTGCAAAAAACCTCTAGCATATTCCAAGAATGGAGACATGAGAAAAGGGGATTTATTGCTGAATGTTAAAATGAAGACACTTCACTGAGTGGAAAACGATTTGCTTGCTGCTTTTTCCATGCACCCAACTACCTGGACCCCTAGGACATGCAGGGGAAGGGGTGAGGAGGAGGACGGGAAGGGGAGAGGTGTGGTTGAGGAGAGGGATAGGGACGGGGAGAGGTGTGGTTGAGGAGAGGGACAGGGAAGGGGAGAGGTGTGGTTGAGGAGAGGGACAGGGAAGGGGAGAGGTGTGGTTGAGGAGAGGGACAGGGAAGGGGAGAGGTGTGGTTGAGGAGAGGGAGAGGGAAGGGGAGAGGTGTGGTTGAGGAGAGGGACAGGGAAGGGGAGAGGTGTGGTTGAGGAGAGGGACAGGGAAGGGGAGAGGTGTGGTTGACAGGAGAGGGACAGGAAAGGGGTGTCGAGAATAGGATATCTGCTAGACAAACACAAACAGTAAGAGTGTGTGTATGTGTGTGTGTGTGTGTATGTGTGTGCGCGTGTGTGTGTATGTGTGTGCGTGTGTGTTTATGTCTGTCTGTGTATTTCAAATATTTTTATTGAGAAGCAAAATAAAAACAATAAAACAGACATACTTTTACTGAAGTGTGTGCACGTGCATGCGTGTGCGTGCGTGTGCGCGCACGCGTGTGTGCGTGTGTGTGTGTGGCGAGAGAGGGAGTGAGAAAGAAAATGTAGACTCTAGGAAGGATTGGTTGCAAGGGAAGGAGGTAAAGGAGGATTTTACAGTTTAACTACCACTAGAAGCACACTACCCTCACTTGCAGTATTCCACATTGCAAATCTCAGATTGAATACAGTGATACTAAGACAAACTAGCCAGAACTTTGGGCCATGAAAATAACATGTATTTCTCTATGTGATATTCCACAGTAGTCCTCAAAATTAATCAAAGAGTTGGTTGTCATTTTTTTTTAAGGTAGGCCTACTTATCAATAAAATGTGTGATACATGCATCTCCTGTGAGACTACTGGTTAAGGGGCAAATGTATATTTTCATTTAGAAACCAACTCATTGGGACTCATGTATTTGCAACAGAGTATCAAAGGTTTTGGTAAAGTAGGACACGACTTGTTCAGATATGTCCTGATGGAAGAAATGAACATAATAAATGTTGGGTAAGGGTTAAGGTTAGAATTTAAAATAAGAGCCAGGTATAATGTTCTAGCCAGCCCACAATGCAAGCTCCATCCTGTTCCTGGTTGAAATGCAAGTTGAGTCAACCAATCACATACCTCTCTTCCAACACCTGAAGAAAATTGTGTCCTGGACTCAAAAACAAACATTTAGCGAGTGTGTGTCACAAATTTCTAATAAGTAATTCCTGTCAATTTCACGAAAACCTGTGATACTGTGCTGGTATTTCACACAATGTCCTTTTTCCATTAGGTAGAGGAGTGCGAAGTTCTCTGTCCATTTGATCGTATTTCTGAGGAGAACACTTTCTGACGAATGCCCGGTTCCCATAGCGGAGCGGACATGCTGTTGTCAAATGTAACACATCCCATAATATGTTCTGTTATATCCTCTCTGATGTCATTGTCAAGATGGGGAGGCAGACAGAGACAGACACATATCTGATCATTCAGTCAATATGACCAAGCAAGTTATACTTATGTTAATTATAAAGGTATAGGAATGCAAAAACAAAAAGGATGCAGTAATGTCTAACATCATTCTTGTTGGATATGATAAAAAAAAACGAACAGACTCAAACATACCACAGTCAATGTAGGAGACTTTGCAAAAAACTGTGTCACTTTTCAGAGCACATGGCAAACCAGTACCATCATCATTACAAGCCAACGTCGTTCCCATCATCATCATCATTATTAACATCACCAGAGAATTAACCCGTGTCATTTCACTGTCATAGAACAATCATCCAAGAGACTCAACATGAACTACATATCAGTATTTTGGCATTTTTAAAACCCACTTTTTTCAAGTTTCAAGAGTTTCCAAAACTCCCTACTACATTACACATGAAAACAGACAAGGATAATGGACATAATGGATCTGGCCTATGGACAACTGTGGTTCTTGGGAAATGAAGTCTTTTACTCTATGGGATATGAAAGTCCTGAGACACAGTGCGGCTTTAGTTAAGCTGCTGGCATAGGAACGGGGTTGGGCAGTCCATGTAGGCCAGAATCAGGCTGGATTAACTGGATGGTTGGATTGGCAGCTCCCTGGCTAATGACTGCTCATGGAAGGAGGTTTTACAGTGCAATGGAGCTTCTGGCAGCATGAGGATTGGCCGGTTGAGTATGTCAGTTTAACAGTGACCCCACCCTCATAGCTTGATGGACACACTCAGGGCTCCCCTGCTGTGACCAGCCTACAACTCATCATGGAGCATACATTCACACAAACACACACACACACACACACACAACCGTACGCACACACTCACAAACACGCACACACAGACCAACTACACTCTCTCCTTTATAGAAACAGCTACACTCTCAGCTACACTCTCTCCTTTATAGAAACAATGATCACCTGTGTAGGTAACCCATTGAACACTTGTACTGCTCTGTTTCTATGGAAACTATACACATACGATGACAAGTAGTGGATGATGGCATGAATGAGTGGGTTTGTTGGAGCAACCTATCAAAAACGATCCCATCACTTCCTGTACCAGGACAGGAGACCACTTCCTCTTTCGTCTGTGATAAATGTCCCCCGCAAAACAAGTGCGTGTGGATCATACTCATGTAAACATACACCTTTACACAGGAGTGATTCATATTGCATGATGATAGAATCATATCACAGTTCATACAGGGAGATCCCAAATCAGAGAACAGAATTCAAAGCAAGGAGATCAGGTCTATAAAAATGAGGAGTCTGTATAAGAAAGGCTACAAAAACTCAACTGAACCTCCGGCTTCAGCACACAGCAAAAGGCACCACAATATTATTCTATTATCTAACTCGTGAAAAATTGGCACGTAATCATTTTTTTCTCTCACAATGCTGTAAATCAAAAACTTCACATATAAATATTTTTCCCCTATAAAAAAAGTCTTTGCTGTTAGCTAGTAGACAATTTTTGCTGAAATGAAAATAAATATTTCATTTGTTTAGAATATCTGTCTGTTATACAAAATAAAAATATTTCTCCTAGGTGCAGGTCTCTAATCCACTGTTGTCTGTAGGTAGGTCAGGGGTCAGAGGTCAGGGCTGGATGTGGGCGGGTCTTAAAGGGGTGTGTTGTCATGTTTGGAGGAGCGAGATTGGGAGCTTTTACTGTGTCCGTTGCTGCGGGTGCTTGGCCGTCCCCGGTGAGTCTGCATGCCTGCGGCGGCTCCGGGGCTGGTAGACGATTGGCACCCACGTTCACACGGCTCTGTGTTCATGTTCTGCATGCTAAGGAAGGGCGTGCTCTCCCCGTGCCCCTCCTCCTCCTCTTCCTCCTCTGATTGGCTGAAGCTCTGAGAGCTGTAGTCCCGTAGGCCCATTGCACGTTGGGTGACGTGTCCGTTGAGGCGGTTCCGACGTGGGCGTCGGCGGCTCCTGATTGGCTCGCGGGAGGAGGCGTATTCCTGCGTGGTCTCATAGGCCTCGTCGTCAGGGAGGCGGTACGGGCTGGACGGTAGGCTCCCCGTACTCTCCGTCAGGTACGGCCGCCGGGGACGTCGAGGCTGCCGATACAACTGTCCGTCCTGCGGGGATGGAAACAGACGCACCGTCGTACGTCAGAGACACGACAACTGACAACACCGCGAGGGAGTGGAAAATATCAATCAGACGTTTGGCAGGCTTTGCTCCATATGTGTAGACAGTCATGTCGGCAATGTTGTGGCGGGGTTTGGGGTCACCTGAGGGCATCTCAGCAGGGGCTGGTCATCATCCCGGTGGTAGGCTGCGGCGACGGGCGGCAGAGCAAGGGCGTGGCCGGTGTTGGGGGAGGTGATGTGGAAAGTGGGCACCTGGGGGGGCAGCGGGGGGTAGTGGAACTCTACGGGCGACAGACGGGCTGGCGTGGTCAACGCTGACACGTATCTGTGGGAAGGGGGTGGGGCGGACACACAGGCACGGACAAAACTGAGAGTTTAGCTCAAAGACCATAGACTCAAAGACCATAGACAAGCATTCATTTCGTGTTCCACACAACTACAAATTGTCCCACCTGTCGCTATGAGGCGAGTCTCTCAGAGAGTCATACGAGTCTCCATACTGCATGCTGGCCCCCTCAGAACAGCCCCAGTGGGCTGCCCTCCTGGCCCGTGCCTCCATGCAGGCTGGGCTGCTGCACTTACTGGTGCCCACAGATGACGACACCACCCCCGACTGGCAGTCCGAGTTCATACTGTCTGTCCTCTCTATACTCCACGTCCTCTCCTCATGTCTACAGGGACGGAGAAAGAGATGGAATGAGAAATTAGGGATGGCCTTTGTGAAAGGTCTCATATAGAAAATTGCCTCTATTTCTTTGATTGTGTTGATTGTGTGTTTGATTTGATTGTGTGCGTGTTTCTGCGTGTTATTACTGTACCCGTTGTAGTGTGTGTGTTTTATTACAGTAACTGACGTTGTATGTGTTTTATTACTGTACCTGACACTGTGTGTGTTTTATTACTGTACCTGACGTTGTGTGTGTGTTTTATTACTGTACCTGACTGTGTGTGTTTTATTACTGTACCTGACGTTGTGTGTGTGTTTTATTACTGTACCTGATGTTGTGTGTGTGTTTTATTACTGTACCTGA
>JACXGI010008064.1:0-34796 GCA_016801175.1 Esox masquinongy
GGCATAGTAATGGTACTTAGCTTCGGGTGTTCAGGGGTGAGTAGTTCCGTTAATTATGTCCAAATAGAGTCCCGGTGTAGAAAAGTTGGGTAAAAAGGTCAACAGATAAAAATATTGCGTTGGTAAACTCTTAAAGTAGAATTTAACCAATTAGTTTACAAAGAGTAAATTCGAAAAAGTTTGGCAGGTAGCCTGGTAGGTAACAGCAAGCAGCGTACAGCACGTCAACAATATATAAAACACTGAACTTTAACTCGGTTTGCATTCAGTTTAATAGTACATTTTATAGGCTATGATCTTTATTTTTAAGTGAGATTCTCTATGCTGTTTACATCTATGCGACCATTCAAGGATATGCCTCCCCAAACCATCACTGACCCACAGCCAAACCGGTCGTACTGGATGATGTTGCTGGCAGTATAACGTTCACCACAGTTTCTCCAGACTCTTTCACGTCTGTCACGTGCTCTGTGTGAACCTGCTCTCATCTGTGAAAAGAATGGGGTGCCAATGGCAGACCTGCCAATTCTGGTGTTCTCTGGTGAATGCCAGTCGGGCTGCACAGTGCTGGGCTGTGAGCACAGGTCCCACGAAAGGACGTTGGGCCCTCATGCCACCCTCATGGAGTCTATTTCTGACAGTTTGGTCAGAAACATGTACACCAGTAGGCCACTGGAGGTCATTTTGTAGGGCACTGGCAGTGCTCCTCCTGTTCCTCCTCACCAAAAGGATCAGATACCAGTCCTGCTGCTGGGTTGATGCCCTTCTACGGCCCTGTCCAGCTCTCCTCGTGTAACGGCCCGTCTCCTGGTATCTCCTCCCTGCTCTTGAGACTGTACTGGGTGACACAACAAACCTTCTTGCGATGGCACATAACAATGTGCCTTTCTGGAGGAGCTGGACTACCTGTGCAAACTGAGTGGGCTGCAGGTACCACCTCATGCTACCAGTAGTGGCTAGAATTTGAGTGAGGAACAGAAGGGTTAAAACTAAGAGACCACAGCAAATTTAACTCTTCTGTTCCTCACTCAAAACTTTCCTTTTCAACTTTTTTGGAAAGGAAAGAAAAAGTTGCAGTGGTCTCTTAATTTTTTCCAGAGCTGTATATAATTTTTACTGTATCAAGAGGCCGTTGCAAGTTAGCTAAGTGAGCTCATCTGAAAGTGTGCTCATCTGTTTTCAGTAAATATTATTCTTTGTGTACCTTGTTCAAATGGTATGCATTGCATAAAAGAAAAACATGCGTTCACAGAAATTTTCGTTTTACATTTTAATATCAATTTGGCTGCAGTGGTCACAACAAATGCATGTTTTGGCGATAGCCTTCGTCAGCGTTTGGAATACAAACGACATCCACTTATATGTAGATTATTTTACATTTTGATACTGCTTTAAAACTGTTATTTAAATCCATTTAGACTACACTTAATTTAATTGTTCCAGTATTACCACCAGAGGTGCACGATAAATTATGACTTGAAAGGAAAAACATGATGAAATTAAAGAATATATAATATATATCATATATAACAGGGATTTTGCACCTATTGTTCGCAGGAATCAACCTAACTCTGATTATTCAGTCAGGCCTTGAAGGATTTTTGTTTCCAAAGCATGGATGTAATATGCCTCTTTTTGTAACAGTAATTTCTTTATATCCCCTTCTCATTTAATTGGCTGTACAAAGTCTAGACCTTGAAACCTAAGTTGACATATCATGTCCAGCTGCGTTGAAGTGTCTGGCTGCTAAGGACTTTTCATCACAAGTTCTAATGTTGCTCTTGTGCTCAGTAATGCAAGTTATCAATCTTTCTTAGTCTTGCCAACATAACAATAGCCACAAGGGCACTTAATAAAATTGACAAAAAAAGGAATTTCTGCCCTGGCCTGGTCTTTCCTATATGAGGGTGCAGGAAGACATTTCCCTTGATCGTAGTATTACAGTTTACACAATTATGACAAGGAAAATTACCTCAGGTGAAGGTTGATTTGACTTAGATATCTTGCCTGCTGAGGAGCAAACCAGTGACTGTTCTGGAAAGTCTGTCTCACAAAGATGTCCATGGATAACACATCACAATGCTTTTTATTAGAGGATTTGACCACTTGAGAGTTACAGTAGGTGAATAAGTAGATATAAAAACCATAGGTGTTTGATCATTAGGGGAAGCATATTTAGGGGTCAGTAGGCAATCCTGTGGGTCATGTTTCATGCTCTAAAAGTACAGTTCTCCATCAACGTCTTATCATATCAACTTTGCATGGAAAGCGAATAAAGAAAATGCTCACTTGTTTATCAAACTCTACCAGTAGTGATGTCACAGACAGCATGCCTTGTAAGGAGTTTATTTTATTCAAGAAGTCAGTTGTGTTCCTAAAAAATGACGGATATGAATGCTAGCTACAATATCTGTGACCTATGAAAATTGTTTAAAGCTTTTTATCTCTGCAGTTTGTTTTTTCTCTGAAATACACCATATAACATGAGAATAAGCAGAAATAAACATGAATACTACAAAAAGTAATAAGAATGTGTTGTGCTGTTCAAAAGGATATGTTTATCTTGTCAGAAGGCTACAGTACATTTCATAAAGAAATGTTAAGAAACTAGGCAAGTTTCTTGATTGAATATCCAGTGGAAGACCGAAACTGCCCGCATTTAATGAACAGTAATTTAACGTCACTTGCTTGAGGAAAATAAAGGAAATCCAGTGAACTGCTTGCTTGTTATTATGGTGTTGACTTCATAATACCTATTTTCATTGCATACATTATTGCAAAGTGTATTTTTTGTGTGTTTATTTGTTAAATTAAGTTCAACTTGGTTAACCGATTGTTAATATTGTTTAAATGAAGATTGAATAGTAGAAATATAAAACAAATATACAAACAAATATTTAATAAAAACAATTCTGGGGGTTTACTTATAGTAGCCTAAATAAGGTGTGAAGTAAACACATCTTGTCATTCACTGAAGTACTATGCTTACACGTGTTTCAGCTTTATCATAATGTCTGGCAAACCTCAGTTTACTCAGCTGTGATTTTAATAAATACATACTACAATATGCATAAAATATCTGAACTCTTGAGGCAATGGTTAAAACATTTATACATTTTTAGTTGATGTGACTCTTGCCATCTTTTACATTGCATGTGGCTTATCATAGGCGCTATTCAGTTTTAGGTCAATGGATTGTTGATGCAGGGTGCTTTACTTTTTCTACATTCATATTTTTTTCCATATAATATAAAGTGAGCTGCATTGATGTCTGGGGAATTTGATGTTGAAGGATTCTTGTTCTTATATCATCCTGGATCTTTTAAATAGAAACACATTACTATGAATCACAAGTTGTCACCTGATGAAAGATAGTGTTGCTTACCATTTACCATTAAGTCACTGGCCAGAGCTCTTCTTCAACATTATCATTACTGGAAAGGTTTCCTTAATTCAAGTCAACGTTTTAAGTCACCTGAGTAGGGTGAGTCCGTTTACTTTTGTAAACCAAGCCTTCATTTGACATTTGCCTGTCATCTTGGCCTACAAAAACAAAATAGGTGTTTTATCCCTCCCCCGTTTCAGAGAAGGAAATGTCTTCCATAAACTAAAATACATGACTAATCGAAAGTGGTTGTTAGGAATACACAAGTACATCCATGTTGGGTCTCTTAGGGTTGTCTTTAAAAGAACCCATGTCAGTCCTCTTTTAAGTGAACGCTGGGGTGAAAAAGGAAGAAAAAAAAACTCAGTTCTCTTGGTATTCACACTGCCTTTTCCTAAAAAGGAGGACCCAGCTCTCTTGCTGGTCTATCTCCCCTCTGTTGAGGAATCAGTCCTTTTCGCATTCACATTTCCATGATTTGTAGTACCTCAGACCATTATCGGATGTGCATTTTGGGTATTTGCTTAATATTATCATCACTCCATGGTAGACACAAAGGGTCAAAAAGGGTGTAATGCTGTTGTCTTTCCAAAGAACCAGGAGAGCTTTGTGTTCACATTGGTCTAGAAAAGGAAAACGGGCTACGGACTAAGCAAGTCCCACTTCCTGGGGGGTCTCAGTTTGGTTCTGTTTGGGGGCGAGTTCCTTTGGAGTGGTCAGACCACAAAAACATTTAAGTGAGCCACACTGACTCCACAGTAATTGGCTTCAAGGAACCCAGTGTGAAAACACCTGAAAGGCATATCAACTCAGAAATAATGTTGTTTATCTGGTAACTAACATGGCACTGTCAAACTAATGCTGTTGTTGGTAGTAAAAATGTTTCAGTGTGAGATGTTTTTAGTTGTTTCCCCGCCACAAAATTATTATTTGTAGTGTAAAAACACTCAGTGTTAGCTGGTTAACTCTGATTGGAAGGCCTACTCTGGTCTGTGGATGGTGTAATAGTTTTGTTAACAGACAATGGCCCTTATTCATGAAATGTGTGTACGATCAAATTTGATCTTAAAATGATCGTATGATCATTTCACCAACAGCGTTGCTATTTATCAATATTGTCTTTGTCGGATCCCTACGATCAAAGTCACATCTGTTCGGAGACCGTGTCAACCAACGTAAAAAAATAAGATAATGCTTGATTCGCAATAAAGCCATCATTATCACGAGAAACAACAATCACAAACAGCCTCAGCAACAATAACCTTAATCATAATAATAATAGGACACATACAAACTTACCAAAATGTAAAATAATGTATCACTACCTTATTAATGTTTGATTTATTCCTTTCACTTTATGCTGAATTTTTTATCTCATATTTCTGTTGTTCATGCATTTGTAATGTTTGAATTGCTTTGGTGTATGTAATGTGCTAGACAAACTTGCTTTGCCTTGCTTTTCCTAAGTCACACATACCTATAGTATCGACATACTGGGAGATCACAAATGGTCATTATAATTTCTGTGGCTGTCATCTTGATTAGCTAACAGGTCTTAAATTGACTGGTGAGAATATACAGTATCTCACAATAGTGAGTACACCCCTCACATTTTTGCAAATAGTTCATTATATCTTTTCATGTGACAACACTGAAGAAATGACACTTTGCTACAATGTAAAGTAGTGAGTGTACAGCTTGTATAACAGTGTAAATTTGCTGTCCCCGCAAAATAACTCAACACACAGCCATTAATGTCTAAACCGCTGGCAACAAAAGTGAGTACACCCCTAAGTGAAAATGACCAAATTGGGCCCAATTAGCCATTTTCCCTCCCTGGTGTCATGTGACTCGTTAGTGTTACAGGTGTGAATGGGGAGCAGGTGTGTTAAATTTGGTGCCATCGCTCTCACACTCCCTCATACTGTTCACTGGAAGTTCAACATGGCACCTCATGGCAAAGAACTCTCTGAGGATCTGAAAAGACGAATTGTTGCTTTACATAAAGATGGCCTAGGCTATAAGAAGATTGCCAAGACCCTGAAACTGAGCTGCAGCACGGTGGCCAAGACCATACAGCGGTTTAACAGGACAGGTTCCACTCAGAACAGGCCTCGCCATGGTCAACCAAAGAAGTTGAGTGCACGTGCTCAGCGTCATATCCAGAGGTTGTTTTTAGGAAATTGACGTATGAGTGCTGCCAGCATTGCTGCAGAGGTTGAAGGGGTGGGGGGTCAGCCTGTCAGTGCTCAGACCATACGCCGCACACTGCATCAAATTGGTCTGCATGGCTGTCATCCCAGAAGGAAGCCTCTTCCAAAGATGATGCACAAGAAAGCCCGCAAACAGTTTGCTGAAGTCAAGCAGACTAAGGACATGGATTACTAGAACCATGTCCTGTGGTCTGATGAGAACAAGATAAACTGATTTTGGTTCAGATGGTGTCAAGCATGTGTGGCGGCAACCAGGTGAGGAGTACAAAGACAAGTGTGTCTTGCCTACAGTCAAGCATGGTGGTGGGAGTGTCATGGTCTGGGGCTGCATGAGTGCTGCCGGCACTGGGAAGCTACAGTTCATTGAGGGAACCATGAATGCCAACATGTGCTGTGACATACTGACGCAGAGCATGATCCCCTCCCTTCGGAGACTGGGCCGCAGGGCAGTATTCCAACATGATAACGACCCCAAACTCATCTCCAAGACAACCACTGCCTTGCTAAAGTAGCTGAGGGTAAAGGTGATGGACTGGCCAAGCATGTCTCCAGACCTAAACCCTATTGAGCATCTGTGGGGCATCCTCAAACGGAAGGTGGTGGAGCGCAAAGTCTCTAACATCCACCAGCTCTGTGATGTCGTGATGGAGGAGTGGAAGAGGACTCCAGTGGCAACCTGTGAAGCTCTGGTGAACTCCATGCCCAAGAGGGTTAAGGCAGTGCTGGAAAATAATGGTGGCCACACAAACTATTGACACTTTGGGCCCAATTTGGACATTTTCACTTAGGGGTGTACTCACTTTTGTTTTGTGTTGTGTTATTTTGAGAGGACTGCAAATTTACACTTTTATACAAGCTGTACACTCACTACTTTGCTACATTGTAGCAAAGTGTCATTTCTTCAGTGTTGTCACATGAAAAGATATAATCAAATATTTGCAAAAATGTGAGGGGTGTATTCACTTTTGTGTGCTACTGTACAATCACCAGCTTCTTCATTAGGTACACCTTGCTACAGTAGTCCCGGGTTGGACCCCCTTTTGTCTTCAGAACTGCCTTAAATCTTCATGGCTTAGATTCAACAAGGTGCTGGAAACATTCCTCAGAGATTTTGGTCCATATTGATATTATAGCCGCATGAAGTTGCTGCAGATTTGTCAGCTGCACATCCATGATGTGAATCTCCCGTTTGACCACATCCCAAAGGTGCTCAATTGGATTGAGATCTGGTGACTGTGGAGGCCATTTGAGTGCAGTGAACTCATTGTCATGTCCAAGAAACCAATTTGAGAGGATGTGAGCTTTGTGATATGGCATGTTATCCTGCTGGAAGTAGCCATTAGAAAATCGGTACACTGTGTTCATAAAGGGATGGACATGGTGAACAATAATCAGGTAAGCTGTGGCGTTTAAACAATGCTCAATTGTTACTAAGGGGCCCAGAATGTGCCAAGAAAATATCCCCACTCCATTACACCACCACCACCAGCCTGAACCGTTGATACAAGGCAGGATGGATCAATGTTTTCATGTTGTTTACGCCATTCTGACCCTACCATCTCAATGTCACAGCAGAAATCAAGACTCAACTATAGTCAGTTAACCTCTTAGTTTACTACTCCTCCAAGAAACAGGCAGATGTTGTTTTTGGCAGGGTTATTGTAGAAACCAAATGTGAAACTGCAACACAAAAATATACGTTGCGGACATATGGTTAGCATGAACAAATTGCACTACAGCCAAAACTGATTGAGGAGACTGCACATCAATTTACTAAAGTAGAGGTAAGTATGCATAAAGGTATTATCTAATGACAAAATGAATATGTATTTATTTGAACAGCATAAGTTGCCTGTGTAAAGTTTACCCACTTCAATTAGACAGGTTTTTCTGAAAAGGTGAGTATAAATTCTATGATGTCAACAAACTAGTGACACAAAAGCCATCATACAATAAAAAATAATTTTTCTACTCAGAGATGATGCCTTTAGAAAGAATAGAAAACCATGTGTTTTACTGGAGAGCAACTAATGAACAATGATGCTTCCTTTTTGCAACTTCCTGTTTTAAAATAAAGGTGTAACAGAAAGACCACTAGATATAAATCATATTAGGGAATATAAGGAATATATGGTCCAGAACAGATGTAATAAATATACCGCCTGTCTCTCTTTCTCGCTTTCTCTCCAGTCATGTACAGGTTTTCTGACTCTCTTTGATTCAGACTAAGATTAATGATTTGTTCATTTTCAATATTATCTTGTAACCATGGCCTTGGTTAATGTCACCATGGCCAATGTTAATTAAATCAATTAAAATGTTTCAGAACGTTTCAGTTATGTAGGTCTGGTATAAGTTAAAAGGTTAGTTTCTCTAAGGGTTGAATGGCAGAAGCCTGAGAGAGTCACTATTTTGCCAACGGTACTTCAGGTGTGGGCCAGAACAACAAAATATGTTAGTTTCAAAGTGAAATAAAGAAGGTCTAGTTTTGGTTGCTAAAGCATTTCTATAGCTTTAAAATCCCTGTATTGGACATTAGTTTATTAAAACCTCTCTATCTTAAAAGTAATCACATATACAGTATGCATCTACTTATGATTAGTTTTACATGTTGCAAAGAAATTTTTTGACTTATCTTGTCATAATAAAATAAATAGGATTTTGTCAGATGGACCATGGCATTTAAATAAATGATTTGCAGAAGATTCATAGACTATGTTTTTTGTTTCATCCTTGGGTTTTCATGTGAAGGAGGTGTTGAAAGAGTATGGCTAAAGGAAACTGCTGTCAGTTGCATCTAAGACCTGATACCGTTTCACTTTTAATCCCTCAATTCCCTCAGAGACTCATTATAAAGCCAAGTCACAGGGAAGTAATTAATTCTGTTGTTCTTTATATTGGTTTTGATGCACCAGAGACTGGCAGGGGGTGTGTGAAGGAGAAGGTTGTGAGTTGAAGACTGAGAGAAAGGGGACTGAGAGGTGACAGGACAGGCTGCTTTTTGCCTTGTTGCCAGAGTCAAAGCTGTACTACAAAGAGAGTCGATAACACTGCATATTTATGCTTTTCTTTTTTTCCCTTGGTTCCTGCTTTATCAAACTCGTATTTTATGTGTGCGTGTGCCTGCATGCATGGGGTATGGGTGTGTGCGTGTGTGTGTGTGTGTGCACATTTGTCTACTGCTCCTATGTTCTTATTTAAATTGTTCAGTCTCTATAGAACAACATGAGATGTTGGTAAGTTCCTTACCAGATTTGTGTAAAATTAATTAGAAAAGGTATATCAACACTGAATGTCCCTATTATAAATTATCTTTTCCCTTTCTGCTATTAATTCTGGTTAGAAAAAAGGCATTTGTCATTTGATGTTGAAAATAGGACCCAGAGGATGCTTATAAGGCTGTTTGAATTTGTTGCTTTTGAAGTCATTGTGTTCCAGACAATTTGATACGGAGACTTTTCATCTGTTGGATTCTCGTATGTGATGTATTGTGGATTGCAGTGGATATCAAAAGTCGTGAAGACTACAGTGGATATCAAAAGTCTTCACGCCGTTATTGAAAATGCAGCTTTTGTTGATGTAAATGCTGAAATCAAAACAAATCATGTCAGACCTTTTTTTCACTTTTAATAAGATCCTGTAATAAACAATATTTAAGTGAAAAATAAATCCATAATTTCTGTGATGTGTAGGATACAACAGGATGTCCATTTAGGGTTTAGGTCTGCATACTGCTTAGTCTACATGAAGTTAAGAAAAGGTCTACAAGATCTTATTTACAGACTCCCCAACTGAATCATGAAATTTAAAGTCTGCCTTTAGAATACACATTGTTTTTAATTACTGTGTTCCGAGCTGTGTGACAGTACAAATTATTATAGGCAAACTGGGTTTTGACTCCTTGCCTGTTTTCCCCTCTGTGCGGCTTTGTGGTTCTCCAGCAAGGGGTTAAGCAGGAAACCATGCCAGAGGCGACCATTTCAGTTCACAGCGCTGACATTCAGACAAGCCCCCAGCCGACCTCACCTGTCTGCACAGGCCTTCAATTATTAATGCAGCGGCTGCTGTTTTAACACACTCAAACCTGCTGCTGTGAAGCTTCTCAGCAGGCGATGGGCAGCCACTGTTTTGTTTGACAGAACCCATGGAAACTTGGCTCTCTGACTGGACCATGTACTGTTTAAGCAGAAGGAACTGGCTCTAGTATCTGAGGTCAGGTGTCACTTGCGGTAAATGGGAGCAGCAGATACATTGTCAGTGAAGGAGGAGGCTTTGTTTCAGGCGTTATGACATATAGCCTTCAAGACATCATTCTCTATTTTGTGAAAAAACAATGCAGTAGACTAGTACGGTTGCTTTATATTAAGGTCACTAACCGCTTGCATATTTCAAAAACCTGCAAGATACAGTGGCTGTACAATTTCCATGAGGGAAGTATTTGCATAGACTTGGAGGGCCTAAGGCCACAGCCATATAAACAAGGCCTAGCTCCACATTCGTCCTCAGATACATATCCTTGTTATCACCTCATTGTGAGACACTTATTTAGCGTCTGTACTAATATGAAATTGGATATGAACATGTTATCTCAATGTGAAACACTTTGAGGCACCCGATTACGCCATCATATCATGGAGTATCACCCTAATTGGAGAGCACCACAGGGTGATACATTTACAGTGCACTACATGCCGCAAGCAGTGAGTCAACATGCTAGCTAGATGTAAGACACTTCTGACAGGATGCAGACTAAAACACTATAAACAGTTACTGCTTGAAAGAATTCAGTGCTGTTGTGAGGTTTGGTCTGTGGCCTCACATTCACCTGACCTTAGCAGGTTGATCTTCTACATAGTTTCTTTCTCTTGCCCAGGCTGAAAATAAAGATTTCTGGAAGGCAGTGACCCACTCCAACGTGAAGTCATCTGAATCGGTCTGCTTTCGGAGGCAGTCATGGACAGAAATACTTTGAATTGACTAGCACTGTAAGCTGAGGATAGCATGAGAAAAAAAAGTGTTGAAACTTCCAACAAGGATCCCAACATCAGACACCAATTGGTATAGCATTCGTCTTTACAATGCAAATAAGTACAGAATGAACGTCAAAGATTTGTTGCAGTGCAAACTCCTTCAACACAAACACGTCATTAGGATTTCCTGCAGACGTCAGTAGGTTGTGTTATAGTCCTATGGATGTTTTTAGGCATCGCCATGTTTGCTGGGACCCCTATAATAGGCTCATCTGATAACAATATATATATATTAGAATGAAGTGTAATAAATGCTGAAGGGCATCAATTAAAGGCTTGAGATTACTGGAGTTCATTATCCATGGAAAGATATTACAGTTCTACCAGGACTGCTCTTCAATGGCAAACCTAGCAATTTAAATTATTTTATTTTGTATTTCTCTTTAACTACTTATCCAATATTTAGTTGGTTTTGTCTAGAGTTTATTCAGAAGCATTTTCTATCTTTCGATCTTAGCTGGTTTTACAAGCTTTACGTAATTCACAATTAGGAGTAGCTGTAGCCGAAGGAGTGGATGAGCTATTTGCTGTATGGAAGAAAGTTATGGAATCATAGCAATTTCTGCTTGAAGTGTTGATTCATAAGGCTCTTTGCTTCAGAGAAAATGTCCAATGAAGATGGTTGGAATACAGTTTATGAGAAGGTCAGAACAGATAAACCTTTGACAAAGAATTGTTTAGAACTGCTCAAAAAAGCAGCAGTCTTTCTTGCCGAGATATCTTTCTCCCTCAGTAATAGCCAGGTCTGTTGTCTATGCACTGCCACACAGGCCTCTGCTGAAACAGCCAACCTATTGTAACTTTTGTCCTCAAAAAATTAAATGACTCAAAACCTCCTGTTTTCTCTTCTTGCTGGTCCATTTTCTCATGTAATCTCTTAATGGTGATTACCCTACTCTGGTGGGTTTGCTTGTGTGACATCTTTCACTGTAGTACAAGTGCTGTCAGTGAAGTCAGTCATAGTCTGTTAGCTGCTATTGGCTTTGCTCACTTGAATGAATATTATACAGTGCCGGACTGTGGATAAACAAGAGGGGGAGGAACGCTGTTATCATGTGTATCTCAACATTAAGAAACAGCCAGTGTGCCGGTGCCAAGACCCTGTCACTTAGAAACCTTGGCAGTAACCAGAGACCACAGTAGCACACTGTAACATCCCCATTTACTTTCCCTCAAGATGCCCATCAGGGGATTTGAACAAAGGCCCCCGACAATGGCCTTGGCTCTCAGGGCCCCTTTGTCCATACACCTAGTGACTTTATAAATCTATTTCCAAAGCAGAAACTATGATCATGGTTCCCTCTTCAATACTACATGACATAATAAATAATATAATTTGTAATGGGCAAGTACCGCCCACCTGATAAACTCATTTTCAGCCATTGATTTCCGGTGCTTGCCATTTACATGTGACTGGATAGATTGCTTTTCATTTTACACTGCTGATTCTTTCCCACTGCTTTTCATTTTACTCTGCTGATTCTTTCCCAGTCTTACCAGGACCACTTTTTTTTATTGTTTCTACCTTTATAGTTAGGTTATGGAAACATTTGTATTGCCTTTAACTGACACCCTCTGAAATGGGCTCAATGGAACTCAAAGGTTTATGTTGCATATATAAGAATGTGACTGCTTCCATCATGAGATAAAGGTAAGATAACTTTGATTTTAGTGGCTCTTGATATTTTTGTGCGATCTAAATACTTTTTTGATACTGTTGACATTTTTACTAGTTAGAAACGCTGATATAAAGCATCTTCTGAACATTGACACGAGGAATGTTCTAGAGAACGCAGGCGAGTAGTGCTGACAGAGCAGATTTTTGGTGGTTCCACCTCTATGTCAATGTAGGTGTTGCAGACGTAATTATGCAACACAGCAGTTTTTCATACATTTCCTGCCAGGTATGTTGAGCTTGCTGTCTGATCTTAAAATTAATGGTTATGTTTTCTAGCAATTATTGTGGCATTTGTGTTTTGACGATTGCTTGATCAAACTAGTGCAGACAGATACATGCATGGTTGTCGTTGTTCAATAGAGCCATGTTGCTGTTGCTCATGACACAGCAGGATAGCCAAGTTGACTGATTTCCTCTGGCTTTGTAACAACTAGAGCCTGAACGGAGTCCTGTTCTCACCCTCGAAGATAGGCTTTTCAAAACTGTGGTAGTACAAGTTTTTACAGATTCTTGGCAACTCTCTAGCTAGCTAATCTTTTGAGATTGCAAAACCCTCATTGCTTCTGATGATACCTCATTACAAGAAGAGTTGGACATCACCATGAATTCTGGATATGGTTTGCTTTGCAGGAAATGTAGATGACCCATAGAAACCCAAGGCTCATATTGCCATTGTGTGACAATTTTGATGGCACATATGATATAATACCATATTAATGGACACATACAGTGAGGGAAAAAAAATATTTGATCCCCTGCTGATTTTGTATGTTTGCCCACTGACAAAGAAATGATCAGTCTATAATTTTAATGGTAGGTTTATTTGAACAGTGAGAGACAGAATAACAACAAAAAATTCCAGAAAAACGCATGTCAAAAATGTTATAAATTGATTTGCATTTTAATGAGGGAAATAAGTATTTGACCCTTCTGCAAAACATGACTTAGTACTTGGTGGCAAAACCCTTGTTGGCAATCGCAGAGGTCAGATGTTTCTTGTAGTTGGCCACCAGGTTTGCACACATCTCAGGAGGGATTTTGTCCCAGTCCTTTTTGCAGATCTTCTCCAAGTCATTAAGGTTTCGAGGCTGACGTTTGGCAACTCGAACCTTCAGCTCCCTCCACGGATTTTCTATGGGATTAAGGTCTGGAGACTGGCCAGGCCACTCCTGGAACTTAATGTGCTTCTTATTGAGCCACTCCTTCGTTGCCTTGGCCGTGTGTTTTGGGTCATTGTCATGCTGGAATATCCATCCACGACCCATTTTCAATGCCCTGGCTGAAGGAAGGAGGTTCTCACCCAAGATTTGACGGTACATGGCCCCATCCGTCGTCCCTTTGATGCGGTGAAGTTGTCCTGTCCCCTTAACAGAAAAACACCCCCAAAGCATAATGTTTCCACCTCCATGTTTGACGGTGGGGATGGTGTTCTTGGGGTCATAGGCAGCATTCCTCCTCCTCCAAACACGGCGAGTTGAGTTGATGCCAAATAGCTTGATTTTGGTCTCATCTGACCACAACACTTTCTTCCAGTTCTCCTCTGAATCATTCAGATGTTCATTGGCAAACTTCAGACCGGCCTGTACATGTGCTTTCTTGAGCAGGGGGACCTTGCGGGTGCTGCAGGATTTCAGTCCTTCACGGCTTAGTGTGTTACTAATTGTTTTCTTGGTGACTATGGTCCCAGCTGCCTTGAAATCATTGACAAGATCCTCCCGTGTAGTTCTGGGCTGATTCCTCACCGTTCTCATGATCATTGCAACTCCACGAGGTGAGATCTTGTATGGAGCCCCAGACCGTGGGAGATTGACAGTTCTTTGTGTTTCTTCCATTTGCGAATAATCACACCAACTGTTGTCACCTTCTCACCAAGCTGCCTGGCGATGGTCTTGTAGCCCATATTCCAGCCTTGTGTAGGTCTACGATCTTGTCCCTGACATCCTTGGACAGCTCTTTGGTTTTGGCCATGGTGGAGAGTTTGGAATCTGATTGATTGATTGATTGCTTCTGTGGACAGGTGTCTTTTATACAGGTAACAAGCTGAGATTAGGAGCACTCCCTTTAAGAGTGTGCTCCTAATCTCAGCTCATTACCTGTATTAAACACCTGGGAGCCAGAAATCTTTCTGATTGAGAGGGGATGAAATACTTATTTCCCTCATTAAAATGCAAATCAATTTATAACATTTTTGACATGCGTTTTTCTGGATTTTTTTGTTATTATTCTGTCTTTCACTGTTCAAATAAACCTACCATTAAAATTATAGACTGATCATTTCTTTGTCAGTGGGCAAACATACAAAATCAGCAGGGGATCAAATAATTTTTCCCTTACTGTATTGTGCTGCTTCAAAGTATGTGAACCTTATAGGTATGAACTTAATTTTATTTTAACATTTTATACAAAAATAATAAAATCCTTATCTAAACACTGAATCATAATAAAGACATTACAAATAAAAGACACAAACAAAAACCTGCAATATATTTTCATTATTCAACAAAAACACTTTGAACCCGTCATTAAATAGCTTGTGGCACCTCCATTAGCAACCATAACTTGGAGTAAATGTCTCCTATGGCTACTAATCAGTGTCCAAAATATTTTTTGAGGGATTGTCGCCCGCATCTCCTTACAGATCTCAGCCATTTGAATGAGGTTTGAGGGGTGTCTGGCATTTTCTGCTTGCTTCAGATCCTGCCACAGCATCTCGACTGGATTAAGGTCAGGACTTTGAATTGGCCAATTCAAAACACAAATCTTCTTTCTTCTGTGCCATTGTTCTGTGACCTGAAGCAGGCAGTACACCCCTCAAACCTCACTCAATTAGCTGAGTTCTGTATGGAGGGGTGGGCAATGATCCCTCAAAAAATATGTCAGAGGCAGATTAGTGGCTATAGGAGATGTTTACTTGAAGTTATCCACGCTAATGGAGGTGCCACAAGCTATTGAATAAAGGGGTTTGCCTATTTTTGCACCCATGAAAACTGAGTTTTGTTCAATAAACAATGAAAATTTGTAGCATGTTTATTTGTGTCTTTTGCTTGTAGCGCCTTTATTACAATATGGGGTTTAAATAAGGATTTTATGATTTTAATTAAATATTTTATACAAATATAATGACCATTCCTGAAGGGTTCAAATACTTCCAAGAAGCACCGTATAGAGTATTTGAAGAGAATACATTTTAATATTCCAATATAGGTTAATCTTAATCATTTTAAAAAGTTAATAGAAAAAAGATGACCCATGGTCTATGGCACAGTAAGGTTCAAAGTGAAAAATAATTTCCTTTTGTTTGTATTAGTATGGGACTGTCACCTAGACTGACAAAATGCTGTATTATCTGTACTATCATCTCCATTGTACTCAGGTAAATATCTGTCAATGTTCTCAGTGTCAGCATGAACATATGATGTAGGTGAAGGTGTTTTCTATCTTTCTTTAATAAGAAAGTGAAAGTTGATCCCTTTACAAAACAAAAGAGTAGTCTTGCTGCAACAGGTGGTTCCACTGCACAACAGTGAAAAGGAAGTGATGTCAATCAACAGCAGAACAGGTTTGATTAGTGCAGGTGAGCCAAGAAGCAACGCATGCTAATGTCTGTACATTAGAAAGCATTCTAGTGTTACAGCTTAGTCGGGAGGACGGCAGTTACATGGAAGCCTATTAGAAAACAAATTTGCCTGTCCCTGGACTCACAGACACACACACACAAACACACACTGGGAATTTACAACGGGAGACCCACAGGGATATCCTTCCGACCCAGCCCTGCAAGGTAAATGTTTATATTTCCACACTGTTTGTTCCAGGATTCTGTTCGATCCATTGAACGCAGTGCCTCATCTGTGTACTTTTTTTTCCGAATATGGGACATTTGCTGGAGGAACAGCCACTCCTCTATAGCTTGGGTTTGTTAGTGAACCAGCCACATGCAAAGCTTGATGTTTGTTACTGGCTGGCTGACTCTAAGGAGAGTGGAGCTCCTCTTTGTGCTTAATAACATTCATTAGAGAAAGGTAGGTGGGCTGAAAAAGATGAGCACAGTGCTGGCGCTTTTCTTTCTCCCAAATGCTGGCACTCTCTGCTGGAGGAGAGAAGCAACCCACAGGCTAGCTGTAGAATTGAAAGAACAGGTGCTGCTGCTAGCTGGCTTGTTGCAACAAGTGATAAGATTGGCTACTTCATTATTCATTTTTATTAACAAAAACATTACAACCAACACTGAGCACCAGTCAATTTGAGACAATGCAATGTATACGGTGGTCAAGCTACATTTTACAATCTGTTGTATACCTTCTATTTAGTTAGAAATTACATTATTAAGTTACATTACATTAAGTAACGTTATAGTAAAAAATTTCCATTAGAGGCAATGGTGAGTGCAGTAAAAGTTAAATAGAGGGGATTTTGGTAGAAGGTTGATGTTGTGGATGAGCACAAACCTTTTTCCAATGGTTGGAAATTTGAATCCAACCAGAGGTGATTTTGTTTTTTTTGGACCATAATCTAAACCTTTACTCTACTGTAGCCCCAGTACTGTGATACCTAACCTTAACCTAATCATTTTTATTTCCTAACCTTAACACCAGTACTAAGATACCTAACATTTAAATTAATAATATATCTAGTAGCATGTCTAGTACTGTTCATAATACATGATATGTTTTGGCAAATTTCAAACATGTTACGTTTTAATAACATTCGTAATTTATGATGCGTTTAAACAAATTTGTAACATTATACCCTTTGGTGGCGCATTGTAATGTAACCTAACGTAACAGTACATATCATTTGGAATCGTGTGTCACAGATTTACGTATAGTATGTCAAGTACTCTCCTGACACCACGTTCTATTTTCTTGCACAATATTTTTTTCTTGACATTACCCCATAGAAAAATTACATAGACTGCTGAGAGGGTATTTGAGAATTCATGTCACATTTCGATTTTCATGTTACGTTTTGAAAACATCAACACTATGTCTATCTAGTTGGTAGAGCTACAGTTTTCTTAGCAATACAAATAAGTGACTTTAGCTGTACATTGTAGTTGACCTGCCTGCCAACATTACGTAATCTCAGGTGGCCAGGCAGACATTCCCGTATTCTAGAGTTGTTCCCAGAGATAACTCCAGTAAAGAAAGAAACTCTGAAGGTGAACTGCAGCTAATATTTTAATAATAAGATGCTTAAGTTTGATTTTAATTAAAAAGCATTGATGAGCAAGTTTGATTAGTGACGCAAGGTAACATATTAATTGTCATTTCTGACAATTTTTTCCCCATGATTTGATCATGTCAACAAACACGTATCGCATCCAGTCTAGCCTGAGTCAGCTTGTGGGTGTCATAGAGCCTGACCCTTCTCCAGGATGAAATGATTGAGGGGGGCATTTTTTTATAAATGAGGGTGCATATTTAATTCATATACCATTTGCAGTGTTTATGAGGAAACAGAACTGGGGGGCACAGATTCTATCTGGAGGGGCAATGCCCGGCTTGCCCCCCATGGATCTGGGCCTGTGTAGAGCAAAACCACTTAAATGCATATAGAACCCATATTTTTTTTATCTCTACCTGTTACCTTTTAAGGAATTACTTTGCTAATGACATTTTCACTTCTCACTGACTGATGCTCCGCTTACCTTTTTCATTGATAGAATGGCTTTCTTTCCTATCAATTGATGTATACCACTCATTTTCAGCACAATGGTTAGATATTTACAGACGTCTTTGAGACTTCTGTCTCTTGTAGCATAAAACACTTTTTTACCATAATGAACACATTAATGCAGCAAGACCTGCTTTGTTATGCATGCAAGTGAGTGTTAGCGAGACAGCTCAGCTGCACTCTATGCTCAGACCACTGTCCCACAACAACGTAGCGATTGGTGCTTGTGTGCACATCACACATGGGGTAACATGTTGTGGGAGATGATTGGTCTGCAGATTAAACCTATCACCCCAGGAATCTTTTACGGCTTTTCTTATTGGCTAATAAAGACCATGTTAGTTGAGGTGTTCCATCAGACCTGTGAATTTTGGCAGAATATCTGGAAATGAGATTTCTGCATAAACAACTCTGACCTCACAGAATGTAGCATTGCTGGATTTAACACTCTTAGTGTTATAATAAAAAAATATTTAAAGTGTGTGTTGGAGACCATCAGAATCATTGTTCAATCAACACTTTTTAAATTGTTTATTTATACTACACTGCACAGTGTAGATATATTAAAACTTTGGGTGTTAGAATATAAACAATTTGTTTAGATTCTAAAGCAGTTCTTTGTCAAAGGTTTATCTAAGCATTGTTGTGCCCTTTACACTCATAGTGTTAAAAAATCAATTTACACCAATTACCCTTTTTTAGTGTTATCACTTTACATTTAGGAGTTTGGTAGCCCACCATGTAAATTATCACTTTATTAGAGTCGATTCTGTTTCATGTGCATATATCCCAGCACGCATTTTATGTAAATGTGAAAAAGATGTGGTTGTTGCTCTCAATAACTAAAAGTTTTTATGCATTTTTTATGCCAGCTGACTGCAAAATACATTCATACACTATGCATAGAGTAAATTATTGATAATATATCTCATGGCTTTTAGTTAATGCAAAATACATTTTCCTTTTATGGTCTTGTGGACCACACTAGTCAACAATTTTGGGATGTCTTAAGTAATACCAATTAGACAATTAGACAACAATTTAAAAAAAAAGTGTCACTCACAACCGACATTCAAAATGACTGAAATAGTGAAACGCCTGCAGACTAGGGATGCAACGATCCAAGACTGGCATCGGAAATATGTCCAATACTAAAAATATATAATCAGGTATTGGCGCCAACGAGTCTATGTAATGAGCCTGTGCTACAAAACAGATTGTCTTCACAATGTGCCATAAACACGTAAATTGTTGATGGGCAGACTGGAAAAATACAGGCTGATTGAACTCAACAACAACTACAATAAAGTGTGCAGTCTGGAATTACTTTTTAGTTGAAATAGCCACTAGTAAACTGATGGCTGCAAACTTTGCAAATCAAGCTTTTCAAGGGGTGACAGTAGAGAACGCCACCTAGTTAAGTTTCTGCAGATACTCCAAGTTCAGTACTCAGAATTGGTATTGACTGTGAAAAGGTGGTCTCTTCGCATCCCTGCTACTGATCAAGACTAGCTATACTGTGGCAACTGGAACAAGCATTTCAGTTATGGCACAATAAATCCAACCACTTACAGATTTGATTAGGATAGAAAAATAAAGATTGAAGTATGCTGGAAGTATGAGGTTTTCAAAAATTGCGATATCCATCTCTCTACTTGTCTGTTTTGGCATAATTGCAAGTCACTTGTTAACATTATACCATGAAATAGCACAGTGACACTGTCAATGATTCATTAAGTTGGAAAGTGGATTTTGCCGGCTCCTTACCAGACTATCAACTCACAGAAAGGGATTAGAGATTTGTAAAGACAGAGCACAACCATGCAGAGAACCATGCACAGAAGGCGTCTTTCTTCACCCGGAACATAATTTAATTACTAAAGTGACAACACGGTTATTTGTTCTATTGAGATAAATGTGCCTACATTTATGTGCACTAATATCCTATTCTAATTTACTTGAGCCTAATTTACCACCTGAGTAACTGAAAACACATTAGTTTAGTCGCCAACTCCAAACATAATACTGAAAGGAGTATCCAAGCACTTCATTCTTCCACCTCTGTTCTCTTGGCCATCCCACACCTACAGGAGGGCAGCTCCCAAGTCCACCCAGTCACATTTCGTCTCTGTCCTGGCACCCCAATTGTGGAACCCACGTCTACATGAAGTTAGGACATTTCTGGCACACCTTTTGTGAAATAATGCACTTTTCTTTTTAGAACTGACTTTGCTGACAGCTACTAGATTGACTAATGTACTGTTATTGCATTTTGGTTGTCCCATCTAGCTATGTTAAGATGAATGCACCAACTGGAATTCACTCTGGATGAGATTGTCTGCTAAATGGCTAAATTACTGTAATATAAATGAATGCCCTCTCCAGGTATTAATCTAACAAATCTAACAAGTCCTTTAACAATATTTTGGTTGTGACATAGTTGTTATAAAGCTAAAAATGAAGAGTTAAATTAAATGCTTGTTTATATTGCATTAAATTAAATGGCAATATAAATTATACCAAAATAAAACTGACTATATTTTCTACAACTATGACAACATTTGCCACCAAAGCGGTGTTTTCCCCCAAACTGGATAATATAATGTCACAGCCGACAATCAGAAAACATTGCTTGTTTTCACCTGGAGCGTGAGGTAAGAGTGAGTGGCTCATTCATCACAGTAGCAGGCCCTAGCTCAACTGGTGCAGGGCATAGATGTTCATTACATGAATCATGAGGATAATGCACATCACTGTTTGCAACCAAATCATGGTTTCAGTAGCAGCATTTTGGGAGTGAGGAGAGCATGTAGAATATGCAGCTCGTGTCAAAGAAACCAATTAAACTTCTCAGCAAAATCAAAGTGGTTGCAAAATGTGACTAAATGGTTGCAGTCTGTAGCCCAGATTTTGTACCAGGCAGTTAATAATAAATTACGCCCTTTTTAAGTATGAGAAAGTGCCGAATGGCACCGGATAGTTTCCACTGAAATACCCGGTGGCATCAGCTGTACCCGGATGGGGAAATAAAGGGTTAGCCACCTATTTTAATGACCGTAACACCTGCCTGAATATGTATATTTCATCCTTGGTATTCTCTCTCTTGCTTTTTCTATTCATCGCACTCCGTGTTCCAACTCTTTCTTTGTGTCGCCAGCTGAGCTTCCATTTCTTTATCCTCTTATTTTGGAGGTATCATGAGTGGTTCAAGAGGTTTGACTCATCCTTTCATTTGCACTGCATTCAATTGTGTGGTCCTGTCAAGGGGCCTGTTTGTCTATGAAGGACTCACCTTTCATTGAAGTCTGCACTTTGCACCGCCTTGCATCGTTTTTCTAGACAATCTTTTCTTCTAGCAAGTTGCGTAATGCTGTACTGTAACTCTCAATTTATACTTGAATTTAGGACTATTTTCTTATAGTGGCTCCTTTCCTGTCATAATTTTGTCCTGTGGAGGTCCCTGTACAGTAAGCTTTCATCAACCTCCTCGCCCTGAGCCCTAACATTGACATTCCACCCAGGTAGCACATTAATTCAGTTGGCTTAATCTCCTATGTGGACAGTCAGTCAGTGGTGAGGCATAGGGGAGTGAAGAGCAGACCATGGGAAAGCATGTCTCACTGGATTTCTATTTAGGATCCAGGTCACCTTGTCTACACTTGTTAGATTGACAAAAGCGATTGTGCTGTTTTCGCCTCAACCACTAGGGTCAAAGGTGGCTGCCTGATTAGTTTCCAACCGCAAATTCACTCTCCTCTCTCATAACTAAACCACTTACAGTGCTTCACATAAAAGCTGGGAAGTAACTGTCAATTTGGGATGTAGTGCGTATGGTGCGTATGCTTATGTAATGCAGGTCGCGTTCAAGGGTCACATTACAGTGAGTTTAGTGTTATTGTACTCCCCTGACAGAATGTTCCTTTTTGTAGCTGATTGTTGAGTATGGAATGGTTTTTCCATAACGTCAAGTAATAGGAATTAATTATACATTTCACACACACTTCACCATAAGCATTAAAAGTAGCGCTGGCCAGCAAGTTTAGTCCAACCTTTGGAAATCCTACCCCCCCTTCTCTATTCAGAAACGGCTCTCTGGTGTTCACCTTTGCTTTTGAAATGTGATCAGATGTGTCTTTTCAGTAACAATGGAGCAGGAAGGATAGCTACGCTTATACACCCTGGTATCTTAGCCGGCTTGGGAAGGCTCTTTGTTATCTGCCCAGCGTGAGAGAACGCTCTTTATTATCATCAGACATTGATAAGGACAGGCCTCACCGTGTGTCTGCTCACTTACAAAGGCGAACTGATACCTCTGAGGTACGTGTTTCTTTGGTACCTGCATTTGGGCTTGTCAAACACACCTGACAGAGATCAGTAGGACAGCACCATCCATATCTGCAGCTAAAGAGATTCAGGTGTCATGCTGTCAAACTGCTTATTCACATACTCAGCTCTTGGCAGGTCATTTAACACAAAAAGGCGAGATTGCTTCCTTTTATAAGCTCAGTGGTAGGCAACAGATTTTTTTATATAAGCGTTCAATGGAAATCTCAATTTTCTACCCGTCACTAACTTATTTATTCATTCTTTCCTTCCCTGCTTTTTTTATTTTTATTTAGTTTATATTTCATCTTGGAGATGGGGATGTGTAACTCCGTTGCTCTGCACCTCACTGGATGCCACTCCTCATCTCAAATCATAGCTCAATGTCAGGGTGCTCAGAGCACAGAGACAGACCTGCGTCAGACACCCAAACTAAATTCACACTGTGTCACCTCACATTTCCTGAGCCACTGTACTGCCAAGGATCAAATGTGGTGAAGTACCATTCAAGGCTAGGTATACCGAGGCAGGTAAAACGGAGCATCTGGGTAGGGGATGGCCACTTGGTTCAATAGTAGATTGTGGAGTAGTCAAGTCTGGTGCTGTATTGCTGCTAATCTAAGTTTCTACACATGTGGTGGTCGTCTTGGTCTTCGCAGCTGTCAGTTTGATCACCTGGTTTATTTAGGATATCCCCAGCAGACAAGAGGAAATAAAATATCCGGTCTCTGAAGGAGGAGAAAATCCATGGGCTATAATGGATTTGTTAAGTTCATGTTTGAACCAGGAAAAAGAGAAGTTGCTCAGAAACGTGGAACAGCACACAAATAGATATTTCAAGACCGCGTGTATGTTAGGCCCTGTCCTCCTCATCCCTGTCAATGAAAGATGTGATAAACCTCTTTTAGTCTGTCGCTTTTTATCCCCCTCTTCGGCAAGTGTTTAAATATGTCAATTTAAACAGATATAGCTGTGCAGGAGTTCCTAATGTGTTTCATCTCCAAAGCTCTTCCAATGTGCCTGGTTCCTCCAACTCAGAGCATGTTCAATTGAAGCCTAATCTGACTCATCCGCACATAGTAATCCCTGGGAAGGCATGCAAACTGTTTATATGCTCAACGAGAGACGACGGTGGTTGACTCTGTATATGTGGGAATAGTTCCAAGACATTTAAATGCCTGCGTTTATTGAAATTGGTGAGACAGAAAGACTGATCAGGCCACTTTCTGTTTGTCAGTTAAAGGAAGGTGAATTTGAGAGTATTTTATTGATAAGTCAATTTTCTTTTTTTTTTGGCTGTGTAGTTGTGTACGATGGAGCCATATACAGAGGTGGTAACACGCACCCCAAAACGTGTCCTGAACCGTCTTTGCAAAACATTCTAAAGACTAATATATTTTAGCTGGGCTTTTCACACAAAAAAAATCATCAAACAACACTAGTTGCACATTTTAAGAAAACTAGTTACTTCAGCTGTGGTACGTTCAGTGTTGTTGCCCTCTTGATGAAATGGAGTACCCATGTCATCTCACTTGTCTACACAAGGTTGGTTGACTACACATAGTAAAATATGGATTAAATGGTGTAGAACAAGAAAGTAGCATCAGTCTCTAATAGCCTTGAGAACCTGGGTCCGTGGAATTTTAGAGTTGAACGTGGCTACACGAGACTAGCAGTGCACAGATTTAGAAATGAGTTCTGATACAAGGGCAAAGCTGGAAGACACAGTTTGAGTGATACACATTTATGATCGTTATAGTGGAAATAGTGAAGTGCTTTTGTATTGACACAAGTGCTTTTGTATTTAGACATGTCATGGGTACATTTTGAAGCAATTATTTTGCATTTCCGGTGACTCCAGCCACTGTGGTATATGGCTCAAGCACGCAACTACACAGCCAAATTGATCTCAGAAATGGAACTTTGCCCAAAACTAATGTTTGGATGACGCCCCAACACTAAATGTAAATGGAAAATTTGGTCTAATATGCTAAAGACTGAAAATATCTATTTAAGGCTAGCAGTTTACATTTAAAGAAAGAGGTGTTTATTTTTTAATGCTTCCAGTTAACCCAGTGTCTGTTAGCACTGGCTCAAACCAAATGACAGTCTTATGCATTCACCACCAGCCACTTCTGCTAAGTTAGCTCAGTGGTTTAAGACACTGCCTTGGATGTAATGCGGGATGAGTTTGAATCCAGCCTATTGCTTATCAGGAAAACTATTTGTCTTCCCCCACTGTGTTTGTTAAATAAAGCATAAAGGTGGCTTAAAATGCATATAAAAATGGCTCGGGAGACTGGCAATTGTTTTCCACCTTAGCGGTCTTTGTTCTGGAACCCTGCGAGCAATACAAGATGTCTGCATTTTTATTTGGGTATGTTATGTTTTTTTTTGTCAGTTGTTAACACGCCGTAGCCTGCCACTACCTTGTTTCATGAGGGTTTCCTGTAGTACAGTTCATGAACTTCTCTGGCAGATTTATTGGAGTGTCGACAGATTCAGCGGTGCCCGCCATGACATGACTGATCGTTGTTGGGCACATGCAGGGAGGCAACCAGCCCCAAGCCAGAGCTATGGTCAACGGGTCAGGGATTTTGGCTTCAATGGCACTTGACCATTCACACATCATCCTATGGTCAAACGTTACAGGTTTAACGTTTGACCATAGGAAAGCACTTAATACTGTACGAGCATTACACTCCTGTCATTGTACTTATACTGTACCATTCGTCCACTACTAACTATTGTAGCAAGTACAATATAGAAAGAATCTTTTTACATTTGCTCAAAAGGGGAAATCCCTCATAACAATGTAGATGTCTCAGAATGGCCTTAGGTATAGGTGAGAGGCATCTTTACTAGCTCTCCCTGTCGATAAGCTATTCAGTAACGATTTAGTATGGGGCCCTACAGTTCGACACAACACAGAGTGCTCGGGAACAGCCCTGAGCCGTAGTATATTGGGCATATGCCACAAACCCAGAGCCGCCTAACCATTGTATTTAACTGGTTACCAATGCAAGGGATGATAGTAATTTTTGGTCATGTACAACAGCTTTCAGAGCATCGGCATTCAGGGTTAGAACAACCCAGTTTATCCCCTGTAATTACTCATGTCTGAGCATGTCTGTTCTTCATATTTAGTTGCATATTTTTTTTCTATTCTGTGTATGTGGTACAGTGCTTTTTGGATTGCGCTATGCTTTTCAAATATTAATAAAACATATGGAAGTTGATACAAAACTTGATTCATATAAGTACGAAAGAAATATGAAAATGTATGCACTAATTTCTGTAAATCTGTCCGGATAAGAGTGCCGGCTAAATGACATAAACGTAAACGGTACTTCTATAACCTGTCATTTCTCAAATTAGAGTTTTGAAGGAACAAGCGGAACCAAAAACAGAAGTCTTTTAATTATTTTTCTCCCCCAATAAAAATAAAGAACAAGAACAGCATCTGATTTTAGCTACATTGTTCAATTGGCTCCACAGTGAACAGCACTGATTATCACTTGAGCGCAGATATCTCCATAATGACAGCTCTCCCTCAGCACATGCACTTTGAGATTTTTAATGATGGAAACAACTGAAGCCCTCATGCTCGGGCTCGCTTATTAAGCAGGCACTACAACATGTTGGCTAATTGATTACCTTCTATGATCAAATGACAAAAAAAGAAAGCAAAGCATCCGACATGTAGAAATCCCATGACTCCTCCTCTGTGCTGAAGTCATTCTTAACCACATAGCGCCTCATTTTTTAGAGAGACCTCACAGTTGTCAGACCCACACAGTATAAGCTGAGTGATACGCTTCAGCAAAATGCCAAAGGGTTAGATGCCTCAAATCGTTCATTGTTTGAGGTACCAAACATACAGTGTGACATGTTTATCAGCCCATGTCTGCCAGCGGTGTTATGTTTAAACAACTGTGAGATCCCTAGTGTTAAGGAACATCCCAGAAACAAAACATTATTTCATTTTGTCTTCACAAATTAAAAGAATAGAAACTGTTTTGACAAAACTATTACTTACAGGTCCCAATCATCATTCAAAAATAATAAAAACCTAATTCTACAATGCTTTAACATTAGTAAGGCACAGCATTTAAGATGTTTAGCAACTGTACTGAAACTGTCTGAAACGCAGGAAAATCATATAGCAGCTGGGGGGCACATCCTTTGTAACTTTAGTAGAGGAGAGAGACAGCAACCAAGTCTGCTGTCCTAGTTAACTAACTTATTGCTTGTTATTTGTTATGTCTTCTGATTACATAATAGCTTTATTGACTCTGTCAAACCAAGAGAAGATTAAGATATCTAGCTAATGCTAGCTAAAGCTACTTTAACTCAGATTACAAAATGTGAATGTGCGTTTTCTTCGTTCCAACCCATTCAGATTATTAGCTAAATTAAAAGACTACCTCTTCGGTGCTGTAGCTTGTCCTTCTCATTTTAAATTTTATTTATGTACTTTTAATTGCATTTGCAATTGATTAGCCTGACAGGTTATCCTAGTGAGTGCCACACGGAGGCTCAAACATGAATTTAGTCAAGTGTGTTTGATGCCATTCTGATTGGGCAAAAACAACAAGCTACACATGCCAATTCACATGAAATTTAATAAGAAAAGGCTTGTGTTAAACATTTAGGAAAATTTGCCTTTTGTCACATCGGTAATGCCTGCATAATTCTAAGCGACACCATCCACTGGTTGTCATCCTGCCGTTAAGACAGCTCAGCTAAACCCAGATGGCTGGAGAGTAAAAGCCCTGCTGTGGCTCTGCTGCCGTAAGTACCAGGTGATCAAAAGGGACTGGCACCACCATCTTGCGCTTGAGTTTACAAGGTACTTGCAGACCTGTATCTATTTCAATTGATTTCAATCAAGTTAGAGATTTTTTGTTGTGATCTGCAGGGCCCTCATTGTCCTTAGAGGTGTCCATCCCGTGCCTGATGAATTTAATTGACGAAGGGGAAACATGCCTGAAATGATGTGTGTGCTTCATCAAGGTGTCTATATGTTGGATCTTTCTTTGCCACTGATCACCAACTGCAGAGCTGAATGACAGTCAGAGACCAGCTCTGGAGTGGCTCTGATTCTCTCTGTTTAATTACCCCGTCTGCTTTTACCACCACATCTGTAATTACATGTGCATTTGGAATTCGGGCCTGGTGTTTTGTACTGCTTGTTCTGGATGCCATCCCTAACACATATAATTATGTGTTAGATGATTATAGTTATTAATTAGTGAATTCATTGGGTCAAAAGAAAACACATGTTCCTTTCAATTATTTAACAGATGTTTTTACAGTTTGCTTTATAAAACTGGAAAGTGGAGAAAGATAGAGGAGTGTGGGATGGATTTAAACCTATGCTGCAGCAGTACATGTGCACCAGAGACATCAGCTTAGACTAGTGTACCACCCTAGAGTTTGACCAATGTTTGTGTAGTGTATAGTTTTTTCATCCCTATATACAGCTCCGGAAAAAATTAAGAGACCACTGCACCTTTTTCTTTCCTTTCCAAAAAAGTCGAAAAGGAAGGTTTTGAGTGAGGAACAAAAGGGTTAAAATTAAGAGACCACTGCAAATTGAAAGCTTCTGTTCCTCACTCAAAACTTTCCCTTTCAACTTTTTTGGAAAGGAAAGAAAAATGTGCAGGGGTCTCTTGATTTTTTCCGGAGCTGTACATTGTTCTAACATTTACATTTTAGACATTTAGCAGATGTTTTCATCCAGAATGACTCACATGAGTAATTAGAGTTAAGAGCCTTGTTTAGGTCACAGACAGTTTTTTGGGTTGAATCAGGTATTCAAACCAGCAACCCATTGGCTACTAGCCCTACTTTCAAATCTCTAGACTAAACTGATCTGTGTATTCTTTATACCTGTAGATCTGTATCTACAAGTGATTGAACAACAAAAAAGTGTTATGAGTTATTAAATACACCATTTGCTTGAGAAAATAGATCTGTTCTTGTGCATTTTGTAAAAATCCCAAACTGGGTTTTCAAAGTTGTGCTTCTTCACTGTCCATCTGATACTTTGAGCTAATATGAATCATTTAGTGCTTGTGGATTTCATACTTCAGTTGTGGCAGGAAGTGTTCAGCTTGAGTGAACAATACCTTTATGCCCAAACCCTGAGTTATCTCATGAAGAGGTGAATAGAAAAGGACCCTGTGTAGAATGTTGGTGATAAATATTTTAGAGTCAGAGTGTGCCAACACGTAACAGAGCAGTGATTTAAATATGGTGAGTGCCACAATCTTACAGTAGTCTGCTGTCATTTGAAGAAGGTGACTATTTTGAGAGAGATTTTTCATTCACTTTTAAATCAGCCTATTTAATATAAACGTGAGTCATGTCACTCAATTTCCTCTCAGCGGATACCCAAATCCTACCGTGACACATTTTCCATCATTAATATTGAAGGACTCACTGTACAGATATGTCATATGATTCAGAAAAGGTGTTTGTTTCCTTTGTCTTTCAGAAAGTGAAAATGGGAGAGCGAGTGAAAGAGTGAGAGTGAAAGGCACCTACTGTGCCTTTTGTATCTTAAAAACAGAACGAAGATATCTTCCAACTACTACTATACTGTAAATAATTTAGTTTTTTCTAATCTAAAGGATGTTTTTTGGCTTCAGCTAATCCCAAAATTAAAGATTTCAGCACCCCCCTTTTATAGACTGTATTTGCATGGCATCATTCTTTTCTTTGGGTGTTAAAATTCAACAAGTTTTTCGACAAATTATTTGTGATGTCAGAGCTCCACTCCGCCCACTAGTCGCCATTCAATTTGATTTACTAGTTACGTTTATTTGAACGACAATTGTTTTTTTCTAGCTAGAGCTAACTAATTTATGTGTGACATTGTTCCTGGAATTATATTAAATTTGCAGCAGCATTTATTACTGCTGTAGCCATTTTTCAATTGGCATTTGCCTTAAATATATGTTAATGAATAATTTGTTGTCTCAAGAAAGATTGTTTTGTCGTCCTGGAAACGATCAGTCCTGAAAGTGAAATGAGGTTACCAGGGTGAGATAGGCAAACAGCGGGACTTTCTTACACAAATGGCTGATTTGGGGACTGATACGTCTCATAACTGAAAGACAGTATGCTATTCATGACCTCAGATTACAGGCTTTGCACTTCAAAGCACTGTATGGGTTTTGAGTGACAGACGTTCTGAGCGTGAGTAATTAGTGCGACAAGAATTTGCAAATTGAGCAACTTTTGTGCATGTTCAGGAACGACAACAACACCCCTGTGCAATTTAAATGAAACACGCTGTGAGAACGAAGCACTTGTCTGCTGTCGTTGCGAGTGTCTCTTAACACCATCCAAGCTGCGTAATGTCGGCTGGTAAAACAAGCTGACAATTATAATCGCACATGTAATGCTTTCGGTTATGGAAACTCATCAGACCGAAACAATCAAATAATACTGTAATTGGATCAAAACACCTGGGGCTACTCCAAAAAGCCCAGGACTTACAATGTCACTGTGCAGGGCATTCATTTTTTAAATGTATTTTTGAATATACTTTTAAAATGTACATACAGTGAGGGAAAAAAGTATTTGATCCCCTGCTGATTTTGTACATTTGCCCACTCACAAAGAAATGATCAGTCTATCATTTTAATGGTAGGTTTATTTGAACAGTGAGAGACAGAATAACAACAAAAAAATCCAGAAAAACACAAAAATTTTATAAATTGATTTGCATTTTAATGAGGGAAATAAGTATTTGATCCCCTCTCAATCAGAAAGATTTCTGGCTCCTAGGTGTCTTTTATACAGGTAACGAGCTGAGATTAGGAGCACACTCTTAAAGGGAGTGCTCCTAATCTCAGCTTGTTACCTGTATAAAAGACACCTGTCCACAGTAGCAATCTATCAATCAGATTCCAAACTCTCCACCATGGCCAAGACCAAAGAGCTGTCCAAGGATATCAGGGACAAGATTGTAGACCTACACAAGGCTGGAATGGGCTACAAGACCATCGCCAAGCAGCTTGGTGAGAAGGTGACAACAGTTGGTGTGATTATTCGCAAATGGAAGAAACACAAAAGAACTGTCAATCTCCCTCGGTCTGGGGCTCCATGCAAGATCCTACCTCGTGGAGTTGCAATGATCATGAGAACGGTGAGGAATCAGCCCAGAACTACACGGGAGGATCTTGTCAATGATTTCAAGGCAGCTGGGACCATAGTCACCAAGAAAACAATGGGTAACACACTACGCCGTGAAGGTCTGAAATCCTGCAGCGCCCACAAGGTCCTCCTGCTCAAGAAAGCACATGTACAGGCCGGTCTGAAGTTTGCCAATGAACATCTGAATGATTCAGAGGAGAACTGGGTGAAAGTGTTGTGGTCAGATGAGACCAAAATCAAGCTCTTTTGCATCAACTCAACTCGCCGTGTTTGAAGGAGGAGGAATGCTGCCTATGACCCCAAGACCACCATCCCCACCGTCAAACATGGAGGTGGAAACATTATGCTTTGGTGGTGTTTTTCTGCTAAGGAGACAGGACAACTTCACCGCATTAAAGGGACGATGGCCATGTACCATCAAATTATGGGTGAGAACCTACTTCCCTCAGCCAGGGCATTGAAAATGGGTCGTGGATGGGTATTCCAGCATGACAAAGACCCAAAACACACGGCCAAGGCAACAAAGGAGTGGCTCAATAAGAAGCACATTAAGGTCCTGGTGTGGCCTAGCCAGTCTCCAGGCCTTAATCCCATAGAAAATCGGTGGAGGGAGCTGAAGGTTAGTGTTGCCAAACGTCAGCCTTGAAACCTTAATGACTTGGAGAAGATCTGAAAAGAGGAGTGGGACAATATTCCTCCTGAGATGTGTACAAACCTGGTGGCCAACTACAAGAAACGTCTGACCTCTGTGATTGCCAACAAGGGTTTTGCCACCAAGTATTAAGCCATGTTTTGCAGAGAGGTCGATTACTTATTTCCCTCATTAAAATGCAAATCAATTTATAACATTTTTGACATGTGTTTTTCTGGATATTTTTATTGTTATTCTGTCTCTCACTGTTCAAATAAACCTACCATTAAAATTATAGACTGATCATTTCTTTGTCAGTGGGCAAACGTACAAAATCAGCAGGGGATCAAATACTTTTTTCCCTCACTGTAAATGTAATGTCTAATTTGTTTTTATATTTAACCAAGTTATTCTCATAAAGTTTTGACTAATGCAGTTTGTTTCACAAGCATATAATTCCACGCTGGTCGTGGTCTGTTGTGAAACTCATCTTTGGCATGCCCTAGCCTCCATTATAACAGGTCACAACTGCTGTCACATTGGCACTATCTGATGAAAACCTTTTATCTCCAAAACAGACGCTTTTCACGAAATGACAAATATTTATTTTCCCATTAACTAACACACAATTATGAAAGTGCAGAAGGTATTTACAAGGTTTTCATCAGACAGCGGTGATATGCTGTAGTATGGAATACTATTCTGCGCTTGGCCCATCTGCATCATTGCATGCAAATGTAGAAATATTTTTTAGAATGTTTTTTGTCCTGAAGTGTCTTACGATGTCAACTTCCAGATGGAAGAACACATAACAATGCTAAGGAAGAATATATTTTCTTCACTTCGATTTACAAGGTTTTCCTGATTTACTTCCCTGATTTACAAGTGTCCCTCTGAAGAATGGTTGTAAACAGCGTGACTGTAACTGTTGCATTTACCCCAATGAAAAGATATTCATTCTCCAAATCTTTTCACTTAAGAAAAAATTCTTAATTTGGTAGACTGGGAAGTAGATCATATTTCACCACAAACTCAATAAATACACTTTTGGCACAAATAAGGAGAATACAATGTTTTGCCCTTTTAACATTACCATGATGGAATACCTTAAGAAACCCCAAAAGAAGCCTAACCATACATTTCTAGGTGCTGTGACTTCTATGCATTTATAGGCAAATGTTGTATCCCCTGTGAGTTTCAGAACCTTTAACTTTAATCCTCAGGTTGCTGTCTGTCAGGAGCAGCTCAGTCTTTCTCTCTTCTCTCTGTATATATTTTCCTGAGCACTGACTCTGAAGTGACAAGCACCTCTTCCAGACCTTTCCCAGACGTGGCAAGCCTTGAGTCTAGAGGTCTATGTGAAATGGAAATGATTAGCATCCTAGGACCAAGGAATATGTTTCACCTTTTTTAAGCTGGAATGCCTTTAAAAATATGGGACAGGGGGTCTTATCTTCTCCAAACACCTGTACATGCCCTACTTTGGCATTCAATGGTTTACGTCGCATAAATGGGTGACAATGCCATTTGTTGTGCCTTTATAGCAGTCACAGTCAGCTTTTGGCATTGTGCCTTGCTATTTTTTTCTTACAGTTTGCCTCTCCTGGCAAACATTACTTTTGATCTACTCTGATGTTATTTATATATAGTTTTCATTGTTTATGAGTTTTTAGCGAGTAAATTCAATTCAAATACTAAGGACAAGATGTAACATGTAGCAGTGATTCAACTTGGTGTGATAGCTTCAGTTGTGAATCATTCCATGGTCAGAACACTGGTAGGTTATTCTTAACCTTTTTTCACGTAATTCCACCCTAGACCAGAAATTTGTTTTTATGTTCCACCTCAGAAGACTGACGCAGGTTGCTAATACTTATTCAGTAAATGGAGGAGGGAAGATTTGTGTTGACGGGAGATATAACATCAGCTGAACAACGTTTATAATTTTATCACTTATTTAAATTAATATACCAACTGAAACACTTGTAGAAGTTGAGTAATTATCCAGTGGATTTTGATATCGAAGGCCTTCCTGAAAGGCATCCGCATCAAGGATTTTTCTTTTCACACTGCTATTTCAACCAGAAAGTCCATGTCATCACCATTTGTGAGGGCAAGCACACGCACCTGAAAACTTCATAGCATTACGACCCTGCCTAGAGCACAATAAGACCAGGTAATCCCTGGCCAATTTCCATCGCCCAAGGGGCTTCCCAGCCACTCGTCAGCCAGCAGCACTGTCAAGGCTCGAAGCTAGACTGTGGTGGTTAGCTCGGCACAACGAAAGAGTGTCTTAGATTGCTACACCCCGGATTATGATCATTTGATTGTAAAAAAGGTGAAGGTGCACAAACGTGTTTGCGGCCCACTATTTCAGTTTGTCCAAGGATAATCCAACCAATAGCCTAAAGTGAAAATGTGGCTGTCAGTCACAGCTCAGTAGAGGATGTTTGAATTATATACATTTCCATGCTCATAAATGGTAACATTCAACATAAAATGCAGCCATAACTGCTGAAAGGAATGTGCATGTCATTTTATAGGAAAGTACAGAGCATTTTCCCAGAAACATCCAGGGTGCAACAGTTGGATTTGCCACATCAAGGTAAGTACAGTATATCATAATTTGACTGAAATGATGACGCAGTGATGTAAATGAATTCACTAACTTATTGTTAAGCTCCCATTGTCTTTCAGGTTGGGGGTTTTCTACAGGTATGGGGCTTTAAAACCTTAATTTCTTTGTCTTATGAAGAAATATATCACCGTTTAAAAATAACACTACTTCACCCTTTTTTACCTACCTCTTAGATAAGCTAATGCCAGTCAGATTACATTACCATTTAATCAAGCTTCTGCATTTTTTTCAATTTATAGAAGTTCAAAGTAATTTCACCCACTCACAAATGTGTTCATATCTAAATAAATTGTATTGTCTGGGAAACAATTAGCATGGCTATGTGGTTTGATTTTTAATTTTCCACCAGTAGGCATACCAACCACTCTCACATTGACTGAAGTATCTTCCTGCCCCAGTGGACCAAGAGATTATAGCTATTTAGGAGCCCTGCCAAAACCACTGATGATCAGAAAAAAAAGAACCATATGGAGCACATGTTTAGGGTCCAGTGTAGCCCTCTTTTAACCGCAAAAACAAATATTTTCTGGGTATCAGTTAGGGAGTTTAATGTAATAGTTTTATATAAAATAGTAACTAAAGTAATTCAAGTATTTGCACCGTATTACTTTAACAAGTCATCTTCTATTAGCTCTTCATGTACATTATAGATGGAATAACACTTAACTGGATTGCACTTTTTTAAGCGGACTGCAAAGTGTCCACATTTTCTGTTCATGTAAGAGAGTAATACCTGCAGTAGCATTCTTAATAGTGACACTTCAACCAGGCCTATAGTCTGTGTGTGTTTTCTGTTCCTGAAGTGCACAATGGGAGTCAGGGGACTCTGAAACGCAGATGTTGCCAGAATGTTTTCTGGGAAGCGCAGCCTTTGTGCACTGGGGTGCAGTGCACATTGACAGTCTCTTGACTGTGTTCACAGCCTGCAGTATTAGCACTTCCATGTCTGTCTTTCTCTCACTTGCTGTTAGGGTATGTGTGTGTGTGTGTGTGTGTGTGTGTGTGTGTGTGTGTGTGTGTGTGTGTGTGTGTGTGTGTGTGTGTGTGTGTGTG
>JACXGI010008065.1:0-34747 GCA_016801175.1 Esox masquinongy
GCGCAAGTCTGCTGTAGAGCTCGTCACTACCCCTAGCTGGGAGGGGGCCAGAGACAATTACTCGATGCCGACACATCTTTCTAGCTAGTTTACACGCTGATGCTATGTTCTGCTTCGTAACCTCTGACTGTTTCATCCTAACGTCGTTGGTGCCAACGTGAATGACAATATCTCTGTACTCTCTATACTTGCCAGTTTTGGACTTCGCTAGCACCAACCCCAGATTTGCGGCTACGTCGGTGGCTCTGCCCCCCGGTAAACAGTGTACGATCGCCGGCTGATTCTTTAGTCTAATACTGCGTGTAATGGAATCTGCGAGTTTACTGCGGGTAATCATCACAGTATAACACCAAGTCAATTAAACTTCAGGGATATCAATCTGTCCAGGAAGCTTAAGCGATTGTGAATCAATGT
Source organism: Esox masquinongy (assembly GCA_016801175.1). Classification (NCBI taxonomy): domain Eukaryota; kingdom Metazoa; phylum Chordata; class Actinopteri; order Esociformes; family Esocidae; genus Esox; species Esox masquinongy. The sequence continues at coordinate 415 of JACXGI010008065.1, forward strand.
CACCTGTTTTGGTGCAAATGAAAGTGACAACAGGTGCACTGGAAAGGCAACAGCAAGACAACCCCTAACAAGGGAATGATTTTTCAGGTGGTGGCTATAGACAATCGCTCTACTTATTCTTCCTGACTGATTCTTCTCTAGTTTTGCATTTTGCTAGTGTCCTTGTCACTACTGGTAGCATGAGGTGGTATCTGCAGCCCATTAGGTTGCACAGGCAGTCTAGCTTCTCTCGGATGGCACACCCATACGTGCCGTTGCAAGAAGGTTTGCTGTGTGTCCCAGTACAGTCTCAAGAGCATGGAGGAGATACCAGATACCAGTGGCAGGACCGGTGTCTGCTCCTTTGTGCGAGGAGGAACAGGAGGAGCACTGCCAGAGCCCTACAAAATGACCTCCAGCGGGCTACTTGTATGCATGTTTCAGACCAAACTGTCAGAAACAGACTCCATGACGGTGGCATAAGGGCCCGACATCCCCTAGGGGGACCTGTGCTCACAGGCCTGCACCATGCAGCTCAATTGGCATTTGCCAGGGAACTCCAGAATTGGCAGGTCCGCCATTGGCGCCCCGTTCTCTTCACAGATGAGGACAGGTTCACACTGAGCACATGTGACAGACGTGAACAAGTCTGTAAACACTGTCATGAACGTTATTCTGCCTGCAACATCACCCAGCATGACCGGTTTGGCAGTGGGTCAGTGATGGTCTGGGGAGGCACATCCTTGAAGGGTCACACAGACCTCCACGTGCTAGTCAACGGTACCCTGACTGTTGCTAGGTACCAGGATGAAAACCTCAGACCCATCGTCAGAACTTGCGCTGATGCAGTGGGTCCTGGGTTCCTCCTGGTGCAGGACAATGCACGGCCTCATGTGGCCAGAGTGTGTAGGCAGTTCCTAGATGATGAAGGCATTGATGCCATTGACTGGCCCTCATGTTCCCCAGACCTGAGTCCAAATGAGAAACTCTGGGATGTTATGTATCAGTGCATCCGACGCTACCATGTAGCGCCAAAGACTGTCCAGGGAGCTCACTGATGCCTGATCCAGGTCTGGGAGGAGATCCCCCAGGACACCATCCGCCGTCTGAGCATGCCCAGATGTTGTTGGGAGTGCATACTGGCTCGCGGGGGCCATACTCACTACTGAGTCACATTATGAGTTGCTGTGATGAAATTCACTCAAGGTGGAACAGCCTGTGATTTAAATATTTTACTTTAATTTTCAGTGTGAATCCAGCTCAATCGGTTGGTGATTTTGGTGGTTTCCTTTGAATGTTTTTACATCATTTTGTTTTCAATTAATTACACAATGTACAGTAAAGATTTTGATCTCTAATAGATTTCGTTCATTGAGACCCGATGTGTGATTTAAGTGTTCCCTTAATTTTTTTGAGTGGTTTTTAATGTGAGACATTTTTTTACCATAATCACAAAGATACGAAGGTTCTGGGAAACAAGGCCCAAGACTCCTCAGTGGTCCAGTTGATGATGTATTGGTAAAAACAGGTGTAAAAACGCTGATCCAAATTAATGAAGTAATAATATCTTTGAATGCTTTATTCTGGAACCGGTGGGTAAATCATTTCCCAAAAAGTCCCACTATCAATTACACTTATTTTCCAAAACATCACTGGATCTAATTATTTCAAGTGTCTTCCTCTGTCTGTTGTAATATTTCCTATCCCTCAGTACTCTATTGTAGATGTGGATACTGTAGATGAAAGCTAGTGGGAACGTATTATTTTACTCTCACTTCAGTTCCAGGAATAAATCCTCCAGGTTATCCTCATCAGCACACTCATCTCCATGCTACAAAAGGCTTTAACTTCTTCATTCAAATTTTTCTAAAATTGTACTGATTTTCTTCTATGCCAATTTGGACGTAAAAAAACAAGTAAATGTGAATTTGAAAGGGAAACAGCTCTGGAGCCTGATGAATTGAGAACACTGCTTCGTGTTGCTAAAACACAAAAGTAACCCAAAGCAAATGAATATAGTGTCAGGTTTTGGTATTTTGCCTCTTACATTTCTATGTAAACAGTATTGTGGTTACTTTAAATGTGATTTGCTGAAAGGAAAACCATCTCTTGAGCTTGATTTTAAGACACATCAGTTGGCAACTGTCAAGCTGATATCTTCTAGGACAAATACAACTTTTTAAATGTGCTTATTTGAAAGCTGTCAGATGTTGCAAATTATTGCAAAATACAGGACTATGGCCATCCTGTCTGTTTTAAATTAGTTGAGTCTTGGAAGTTTAAGTAAACCTTTTTTTTCTCTTAATACAATGTATTGTATTGTACCATGTGTACGTGTTTTTTAGTCATTTCAGAAATGTCCAACAAAAAAAATGCAAAAAAATCTTTGAAATTATTTCATTAACACAGCAGGTTAGTAAAAGACTGTCTTCTGTCACAGTAACTCAACTGGAAGAAAAACATCAAGTTGCAGATCCAGAAACCTGTCAAGGCCCCTCCCCCCAAAGTGGGAGATCCAAATGCCGCTCATCCATGTCCCTTTAGCTGTTAGCTCAGCTGTAATTCAAATTTCTGGGAACCATCATCTCCCACACCTTTAGATGGGAGGACATTATCAGAGCAGTCATCAAGAAGTTGCACCAGCCAATATATTATTTATGTCAGTTGAGGAACGTCTACATCTCCCAGTCAGTCGTGATCCAGTTTTACACGTCTGTCCTAGAGTCCATCCTCACATTGTCCATCACTGTCTGATTTGGGTCTGTGCCTCCCCACTGCAAGGGCAAACTGCCACACATTGTGTGGTCTAGAGAGAGGGTCATTGGCTGCCACCCGCCTTCCATCGAGGTTCTGCATGACTTCAGGGTAAGGAAGCGTGCAGGAATGATAATTGAGGACCCCTCCCACATCAGTCACCCCATTCCAAAAATAGGACTACACTCACCACACAGCGGAACTGCACACAAAATAAACTACACTGCATTCACTCCCAGTTAATCTCTCTGCATCTAGATATACCGTACTGACATGTGCAAATGTGTACATTAACTGGAAATCCATGTATATGTTTATAAGTCTGTTGCTTATCTCATAATCTTATAATTTTCTAAATGTTGTATACCAACAGCTGCCCATTTCACCAATTACAATTCTTTGGATGTGTACTGTATGTGTATTCTAGCACTCCCTTCATATTTCTCTGTCCATGTCAACGGTAATTCTTCCAGTTTTACCTGTGACACATTCATACAAATACAGATTCATTTTAGGAAGCCATGTGGATCTCAGTGTCATTTTTGTTTTTAGAAGAACAGCAAGGAGACACATTGCTTGCTGCCAGCTTGAGTGAGTGACAGGGGAGCAAGGTTGTACTAGGACTCAGGAGAGAGGAAGAGAGAGACTTTTCAGAGGCATTATCCTGGTATCCAAAATGCAGCTGGGTAGACACTTTTATTACAAGAACCATTTGGGTCGTCCTGACAAATTTAAAATAGAGTTTTTGTTTTTGGTTGACCACGGGTACAAAATGCATACCGCACCAGTGGAAATAGTAGTTATTTTATGTTATTAAAAGAAAGCAGTCTGGAACACTGCAACCAGAATATACCATTAAAAAATGATTCTAGTCCCTTGAAAGGAGCAGTGGTAAAGTTCCTGTGCCATCGTTAGCTGCATCATTGCAAAACCAGGGTTCAAATCCTACTTGCAGGTAGCCCCAGGGGTCCCACAAAAATGTTTGGGGCTTTGTAATTGAATATGGCTGCCTCATCACGCTCTAGTAACTCCTTTTGAGGGCTTGGACGCTTTTGCGCTAAATTGAGGTAGAAGAATGGTTTCCTCCAAATCTGTCAAGGGAATGACTTAGAACTGAGGGGAAAAGAGCTAGGCAAGAGGTGCAATAGACCCTGGATACTGTTGTCATAGCCAAATACTTCCTTGCTGTGACATTACTGTGGAAAAGCAGTGCCATGCAAGCATAGGCAAAGGTGCCAGTAATGTGGATGCAATCTCCTACATAGTGAATGAAGTTAAAGGAAAACAAAATCAAGGACATGGAGGTTCACATCTGAGCCAGCTCATTGACAAATAAATTAGCTTGCTAGCTAGCTAATAATCTTCGCTATTTGATGTTAGCTACTTTAATGAAGTTAAAGTTAAAAATATATCAAGGATATGGATGTTCATATCTGAGCCAGCTCACTGACAAATAAATTAGCTAGCTAGCTAATAATCTTTGCTATTTCATGTTAGCTACTTTAAATGGTAATTCACCCTTGCTTGGGACTTCAATGACAACTGTTGTCCTTTAGTAATTATTTTTGGGTTAGGCATATAAACAAGTGTAATCCAGTATAGTCTTTCAGTTGCTTACCAGTAGCTAATTAGCCAGCTGGCTATCTGACAGCTCAGCAACTGTAAGCTTATATTTATTCAAATGAGGGCAGAAAATGAAGTATAAACTATGTATCATTGGACACATTAAGAATGAATAGCTGACATCATCCTAGCTGAAGCAAAACAAACCGGAATAATATATTGGAATTTTAGATACAGGTCAACAGGTTGAGGGATAATAAGGATTTTTATTTACTTCCAGTGCTCTAGTGACATACGCTGTTGAGATTTTTTTTTACACAAGAGAGGTCTGACCATTCATATTTGACCATTCACAATTAAATGATTCCTAAAATGTAATCATTAATTAGGTGAACTAGTTTTTTCTTGTGTGCTGGGGGAACTATCTCCTTAAGAAAATAATTTGTGCTTTTGGCTGCTTTCAAGAGGCTGATTGAGGACAATTTTCAATGAAGAATGGATTTGTTTTCCAAGACAGTGCTAGCTGTACTATTCTATGACATGCTACTGTATCTACGCTTTTCTTTTTTTATTATATTTCTGTGTTTCTTGTAAACATGGCTTTTAGGTGACCTTGGTCTCAGGGTCTTATGTCATGTATAAATTCTGTGTGCGAACAGCAAGTGACAACCTTTTGAAAAATAAATTTACTTCTGTCTAACTGTGACTAGTCTCATGCTAAATCCCAAATGATCACCTTCTTCTCATTTCTCTGTGTGTGCAATTATGCGCCCCTCTGACGTTGGCATAAGATTCCCAACGCTTAGGGAGTGAAAATCATCAAGAGTGTAGAGCTAATTATACCCTCCTGTGGATCCTTTCAGCAAGTCAGCCAAGATGCAGCCTTCATGAAAAAAGTAGAATCCCATAAGGCATTGTGTTTTTTACAAAAGAATGGCTTAATGATATGAGACGTGCATTTGTTTATGCCGGATTTCGAAAAGGCTAGACACGTAAATGAAATACCCCATAAACGTAATGTTAACGCTTAACTATTTTATCTTGTAAAACAGATCTGTTCATCAGAATTTCACCACTTTCTTAATTATTTACAAATTGAACAAGAGTTCCATAATTTAAGTCACAAGTGTGTCCCAAAGTTGATGGGTTTATTGATCCCCTTGTCACTCTCTGGAAGTCATCGTCTGTGTTTCAGTGTAATAATTTTATGCTCACATACTCCAGTTCATGAAACCTCTTCATTCGTCTGCAAGGGCATTGCCCTGTCTACTTCACCTGACCACTAACTCCCAGTGTTCAAACATCTAGTGTTCTAACCCTCAGTGTTCCCAAAATCCAGTGTTCTAACCTTCAGTTCTCGAACATCCAGTTTTATAACCCTCAGTGATTTAACATCCAGTGTTCCAACCCTCAGTGTTCTAACCTTCAGTGTTCTAACATCCAGTGTTCTAACCCTCAGTGCTCAAACATCCAGTGTCCGAACCCTCAGTGCTCTAACATCCAGTGTTCTAACCCTCAGTGCTCTAACATCCAGTGTTCTAACCCTCATTGTTCAAAAGCTCAGTGTTCTGACATCCAGTGTTCTGACCCTCAGTGCTCTAACATCCAATGTTCTAAAGTGCAGAAAGGGAGCAGCAGTATCAAAAACATGGTGAACAGTGAATATTGAATATAAATGTTAATAATATCGTAACATTAATACCTGTGATTGATCAGCCAATGATTTGAGAAAAATAATCAGCCTCTAGGACAATTACGTAAATAATTCAAAGGATGTTTTGTTTACAATGTGGATGGCTAAAGCATCCTTCATACAGGACATGAAAAAAAATGATTTCTCTGAGGGACCCCTATATTTGAATTGTCTTTCTAGGCTGTACATCAGCGAAATTGCAGTACTTAAAGTCCCCTCTGAGCACCATGGAAAAAGTGACATGTTAAAAGCCCAAACAAAGGGGTATTCTAAATCATATTACACAATTATACCATTCATAAAATTTTCTTTTTTATGGTAAATACCTCCATAATAACATAAATGCATTACAATAATTAACTGGTAGAACATTTAAATGTTCTCAGTAATAACACGGTTATCAGGCTAAGTGATTTTGCAAACAATGATTCAACTTTGATCAAACTTCTTTAAACAATTACCACTTGCTTCTGGCTGTTTGTCTGAGCAAAGTAAACATATTCACAGAAGCTTTGGGACCCTTAATTGTCAGATCTAAAGGCACTTGTGGAAGAATAATGTAGTATAAATGTATCATTATTAGTGAATATATGTATACTGATAGAAAATGGCATTGTATAGATGTACTATTTTGAGTAAACAGAAACTGAGAGGTGTGTGCAAAATGTTTTTGCAGAGTTGAAGTTAGACAAGGCTCAATTGTTTGAGAAGCAAGGAAAGACCTGATAGATGGGCCTTTCCGAGGACAGATTGGACACACTCTGCATTTATGTGAAGGAGATAAGCAAAGTAACCAACTGTGTGTATGAGTGGGATGTTACTAGAACAGAGCGTGGAGTAGCAGGCTAAATCGGCACATGACAAACTGAACAGGAGTGTGGAAACTGAGAAAAACAGACAGTGTTGGAGTTAAATAGGCTTTACTTTTGCCAGTTTCTCAGAGACAGAGGCCCAGCTGCCTAGGAGTGATGAAGCACCCAAGGTCACTGGGTTACGTCAGAGCCTAGTAGAACCTGACAGAATATGTTGGAGGCATGAAAGGGAGGAACATTAGGACGGATTGGTTTGTTTGGATCACTGTATATAAGATGTGAGTTTCTTACTTTTCTTTGCAATCCTTTATTTGCATACTTTCTGTATATCGGTACAAACTATTGCCAGCAAGCTCGTATTAAATAATAAACTCAGGAGAAAAAGTTAAAAGACTAAACTTGGTTCTGTGTAGTTATTGTGTGTTCCAGTGTTTTGACCCAACCCTCGACACCTAGGGCACAGGGTTAGATAGAACCAAACTTCATCACAATCCACAGAAATGATCACCTGATAAACTGTTCTACCCCGTCAGCCTTGGACCCCTGGGAACACAACCAATTAAAGGCACAGAGAAGTGTGAAACCTGGAGGTTGGCGAGGTGTTAGCACATCCCTTTGTGTGATCTTCACATTCCATAGAGCCTCAGACACGTCGGTATGCTGTTGCTACACGCCATGGATCCAACATCGCTTTCTTTTCTTGGGAGCACCTCACAGAAAATGACTGGATGGGTGAAAACTTCAGCAGGCTATACTATGTATTATCATTTTTAGAAAGCACTAGTGATAAAAACACACTTCATCGTGTACAAATTGTACATAACTAAGAGGGACTGGTGACCCATTATATAATAAGTGACCATGCTATGACATGAAGACTCACAGAGAAAATCCTTTATAGCTCAGTGGGATAAACCAGTCTTGCGGTGAGTATGGAGCTCCTTTACACTGTAGATTTTGCTAGATTATCTACAGCAGAAGTCATCAACTGTCTCCTCAGGGACCCCCAGACATTTCACAATTTTGTTGTAGCCCTGAACAAGCACACCTGATTCACTAATCAATGGCTGAATGGCTGGGGGTCCCTGAGTGGACAGTTTAATAACTCTGAGCTAGGGTAATTCCAGGGAGGTCCGTTCACTTTGCAAATCCTAGCTGAGTCAGAACCGGCTAAGATTGTACTAGAACAATGCCCGCCATTGCATATCCTCAATGAGGAAATGTCTCTGAAGGGCAAAAACTCAAGTCACGGCCAAAATAATAATCTAAAAACCAGACAAAAATATACTCTGTATGCTCAGTATCTGAAAACTATACTCAGTATGCAGTCAGTCACCCTGATGAGAAAATATGGTGTGTAGCCTCCTGAGTGATGACATAGTCTTCCTCTCTTTATAATCCTTCACAAAGCCAATGTTACCAAGTTGTCTGGTCTCTGGTTGCCTAGTATACTATATGGACATGTTACATTTCTTTTAAATGCAGTACATACTTTCTTCAAAGCATATATCTGTGATAAAATAACGCTTGTATCTGTGATGTTTTGTTTTTTGTTTTGAAATTATTTTTGCTCCTTTGAGCAAATTAGTAAAATCTGCTTCTAAACCCGAAGAAGCACAATGCAGAAAAATAAACCTGTAGTTTTTTGGTTTGTTGTTATTGTATCTTATTTTACAGAGTTTTTACCCTTAGTTCCATGGTAAAACAATATTGATTGACATGTAATGATGGTCTCCACGGAGACAGGGAACGTCAAAGGAATTCTCTTGGTGGTTTGGGCTGTGCTCCAAACAGACTGCAGGTAATAATTACCTGACATGCATTATAAGTTGTTCCAAAAAAGGCAAACCAACCTTTATTTTATTTCTATAATAAAGGCTGTTTGTAAAATCCTATACACCTTTACTTGTTAACATCATCAGCTTAATATTGAATTGATTGATTAAGGAAGCTATGAGGTTGAAGGATGTATGGTATATGGCCAATATTCCTCTAACCCAAGAGGTGTCTCATTGTCATTATAAACGGATATCAACATAATTATAATTTTGCATATTTTCTGATATATCACAGAATTCAAGCCACCTGTTTATAATGCAGAATAATGATAAATGCAATTGTATGCATTGTCTGGTCTCAAGTTCAGCAATGTACAACACTGAAGACATGAATTAGGGCCCAGAATATTTTAAAACAGCAGAACCTGAATCCAGACAAAATGTAATCCCCCATTGATAAGAAAATAAAAATAAAATGTTTTTCTTGTCCTTTCTGTGGCAAATTCAGTGTGTTTTGTTTGTTACTGTGGGAAACTGGAGACTTTAAACAAACACACAGAATGGAACTGTGCGATACTTTGGACCACACAGCGAGCAAATTACAGCATTGTGACCTTGTTATCGTCAATGCAAATTTAATAAGCCAAAATAGTACAAACTCTAATTTAGGATGAGTGTCACACAAGAATGAGCAACTGACTACACATCAAGGATTTTTATGCTTGTTCTTTGGAAAAAATTTCTCCTTGTTTACATTTTTATATTGTAAAAGCTTTCAGTATTTCGCTTGATGCCAGGCATTTCACTGAAAGTTCATTATAAACCAGACATGAAGAATGAAACTAAATTCACATACTGATAACACAAAACTGGAAAGATTTTTGTTCCAAGCTCTGAATAACCCCAATAGTATTCAGTGAGGAACACAAAAGATACCAGATGTTAACATAATTTTGTCCACATGAGTTTTTGCGAATAAAAAGTTGACAGACTTTTAAGGTGTTCAGCAAGCATTGTAATGCAATGTGAATTCATATATGGCACTTCTGGCTTCATGTTTTGACACATTGCCACAAACTAACTGTGGTTATACGTGAGAAACATAACAGGGATCATCGTAAAATAAACACATTGACGGATGGTTTGAGGTCATAGTGAGACATCGTGATAGACATTCTGAAGTATTATTTTCTATTTTGCCAGTAGTATAAAAATGGATTTTCTTGCTCATTTTCACATGTAGTTTTATTTCTTTTAAGAATCTGTTAGTCCAGAAATTAATATAATCGTTGAATCTTGGGACTGTAGAAACATTGTCAATGTATTTACCCGAGAGTAATACAATTAAGCCGGGATTCAGATTTTTGAAAACGCAACACTTTGCCAAAATTCAAAACCTCATCACAGGTGAATAAATTTACTGTACAGCATAAATCATGTCAGCCTGGCAACATTCATGAACATCCACTTCCATGTCATACCATAATTGAATATTATAAGTAACGAACTGCGGCTAATCCACACTGAGTTTACAATTCACATACATTGGCAGACGCTGGTTTTGGCTAAATCGCTGTAAAGTTATTTCTGTAAAGAGATTAACATGAGACCTGTGTATTGGCCTGAAGGGATGCTGATTCACTGGTGGCGATGGTGCCATCAGCTAATCAGATTCCCAACCACAACCCCGTTGCCCTAACAGTCTGCTTGAATCAGGGTGCTGTTAATCGAATTGAATAGGATGATTGACATTTCTTATAAGTTACTTAAAAAGAGGTCAAAGTTTAGACAGCCTCACATTCACATAACCACAAGGATTGGAAGTGGCACACATTATAAGCACACAAATTAGACCTTCATTTACCAACTTTCCGTTAGGAAAAAGTTATGAAAATATATTAAAAGCTATATATAAAAAGAAGTTCTCATTCGGTTTTTTTGTTATTTTACAGTTCATGGAAAGGCCCCTGGATCGGATTACATCTTAACAGTAAATAACTGATTTAAAGTTCAATATACATTTCCTTTGAGATTGCAAAGATTGCTTGGGAAAACAACTGATTACAGAAATCCCAACCATTGTTTTATTTACAATCCCCAATGAATGAAAAGCTGTTGACAGCCTCAATGATGGAGAACTAAAGAGTGAACCCCCCGTCTCTCTGTGTACACACTTTATTTCCAAATATTCAAAGTGTGTCTGAGATTGATGAAAATCACTTTTACCTCAAGCTGGAGCTGTCAGCTCTTTCAATACGACAAATCATTCCAGCTGGGAGCCCTATCTTAAGCGACAAGCCATGTGTCTTTTTTGCACAGAGGGACCAGCACACAGTGTGAGGCCAAGCGTGGGGGGATGGATTGACATAAATGCTATCAACTGCATTACGTTACTATGGTGATGAACATGTATAGTCCCTACATAGAGAGACAGTATATCAATGAGACTTAATGTGAAGGCTGCCTACATAAGGAGTTCACAACACATTCAGACCCACACAGAAGCAAAGCTTAATAAATGATTGTGTCAACAACCGCCAATTGATACGTCATTTGGGATATTCTATGCTATGAAAAGCTAGTTATGAAAGGTTAATGTGTTGGTCATACATATTTAAGATATTATGTAGGTATGTTTCACAAACATTACATTATTTTATCATTAGATTATAGTATTTCTTCTCTGTGCTAAACAGAAAAAAGATGATGCCTCATTTAAATACGTAGATAACTAGTTCCTTGAGCAACTCTGAAATACTCAATGCCCTCAAATGAATTATCAAATAAAATGCTGGGAAACAGCCTAATTTCATTTCTGGGTTTTCTGCTCCTAAGGCGTACAAAATATAACTGAAGTTGTTTGCCGCGCACTCACGTTTTTAACATACAGTTACTCAACACAGAGAATAATAACCTGGTGTTAACATAACCTTTGTCCACATCTACCAAACATTTTCTCCCAAAGTGATTGCAATGTGTCATTATATTCACAGTAAATATCTTAAAGAATAGTTTTGATATTAGGGGCCATGTATATGAGAACTAATAGCAAAAAGTTTTCCTGCTTGACTATCAACACCAATACTTTCTGGTAACACTATACTGTAAGGGGGTACTGTTATGGAAATTCAAAAGTCCAAGGTTGAGCTAAGCCTATATACACTCAGGGCAGCTCATTTGCCTGATAACGTCCAGCTCCAATACATGGTTAGACAACATGTCTCACAAGCTGTTCTGCTGAGATTGGCATAACAAGATGTCTGCAGCCCTTGAGAAGTTAGCCATAGTTATACATATCTGCAGTAGACACATGCCATTCAGCGCGGAGAGCAGAAACACACACACAATGGCCTTAGTCTATTACTTGATTATACCTTGAATTTCAATTTAACATAATAATAAGCAATATGATTTAAATTTAATTAGAAATAAGTACATTTCCACCACATTCCCCACTTTTGAGACTAAAGAAAATGTAACCAGCAAAATCAAAGAAAATAATAAAACATGAGGGAATCGTTCCTACATCTTTGCAACAACTGCAATTAACAGCTGTTGATTTATGGAGCTTCTTACACTCAGAGCCATACATTTTCACATTTCACACCAAATAGGGAAGGGAAATACTCAGCAGTAGGAAGTATACATAGATCATTTGAGCATCACCATAGATTTTCAAAAAAATCTGTCTTCTACAATTCCCCTGTGTGTCCATTTATGGACAAACAACTAAATTAATTGGATGTAAAACACAATTAATTCTTTAATAATTCATAAAACATCCATCCCTTATCATAGGGACTGGTATGTGGCAATTATTTTACTTTCTGTCACAAACATAAACATTTAATTGCTGTGGTGTCCTGCGTCTTGCACTGCTGTCTTGCCTTAGACACTCAACAGGTTGAACCTGGTCAGTTCCTGGATTGGAGGCCAGATGCTGCTGGAAGGGGGTATTAGAGGGTGAGTAGTGGACACGTTTTCTCTGGTCTCACGATTAAATCCCCATGACGTGAAGGGGACACTTTGGATGAAACATAGCCTAAAACAGGCGTCCTGAATCCAGAGTTGGGGAGTAACGGACCAGCTATACTTCTGAATTTCTGAAAAAAAATGTATGATTACTTCTTGGATTACATCAATTGAAAAAGAATAGTTGCGCGAAATAATTATGACACGCTGCAAGTTTGATTTTTAATTTAATATTTTAAAAACGTCGTTATATAACAACCCAAATAACAGCGCCTCAGATGTGTTGTGCGTGATCATCATGCGCGGAAAGGCGCGAATAACCGGATAAGTGAGGGATGAAGCGCTAATTTAATTTTCTCCGGTTTTGGGTGGTAGAAACAAAGTAGGCCTATGCCTGCTATAATAATTGCCAACCTTTAAAAAAGGTGATTTAGTAATCTACTATCGACGCAACTTTCTCAGAACAATGATCGCGATTCCTGATGTTTTATTAAATGGTGTTCAATTGGTTACATTCCTATTTGTCTTCTAATGCCTCTTAAAATGAAAGTAATCTAAAAGTAGCCTAATCAAAGTAATCCGAAGTATGGCTTAAGTCCCAGTATCATGGCTAAACCCTCAACCTGGGCCTATTCTCGTCATGGTCACTTAATACCCCCCCCCACCCCCCATCCTTAACTGGTAAAAAACACTCCTCACTCACCTCTCTCCATCTCATAGCTAATGTGTGGTTGTTTATTGATTACTGTGCATCACCCAGGTAGGTGCTATATATTGAAGGTGGATGAGGGTTTCCCCCTTATTATGTAAAGCGCCTGGAGTTGTTAGAAAACTCAATATTACTAAAATGCATTATTATTAATATTAGTATTATATCATCATAAATTCAAACAGCTTTCCATAACACAAATGTCAACATAATTTTCAGTTCTGACTGTACTAGATAAAGTGTATGTAATTCATATATTTTTAGTAAAAATTACATTTAATAAGTTACATTGAATATTTTTTCTCCAATATGTTTTTTCTCTGTATGAATGATATTTCAACCCATGAAGAGGCGTCATTAAGTCTGTGTGTAAGGTGCTATGTATGATATTTCAACCCATGAAGAGGCGTCATTAAGTCTCTATGTAAGGTGTTATGTATGATATTTCAACCCATGAAGAGGCGTCATTAAGTCTTTATGTAAGGTGTTATGTATGATATTTCAACCCATGAAGAGGCCTCATTAAGTCTCTATGTAAGGTGTTATGTACGATATTTCAACCCACAAAGAGGCGTCATTAAGTCTCTATGTAAGGTGTTATGAATCATTATGCATGCACCCTTCAAGTAAAGTGAAGACCTTCTACTGTAATTCCCTCTCCGCAGGATCAATAATTGATATCAGTGTAGTGTTTCATCTACCTAGCATGTATCAAGTAACAACACACAACCCCCCCATTCTTTCTTCATCCAGACCCTCCTTAATTTCCATTTGTTCTTCCTGCTGCACACCTAACTCTGATTCCCGTTATATACAGTTTATCAAATGTAATTAGGCACGGCCTTCCTCACGAGTTGGGGAGTCTGGCCAACCCAAACCCAGGATAAGAGGCAGCAGACCTAATCTGTCAGAGCCCACTGTCCCCTGTTCATCCAACATCTCCACCACCTTCAGGCTCCCTGTTGGTGTCACAAGCCATTTATCCCCTACTTAATTAAGGAGCTTTATTCCAGGCCGAAGTGGTGAAACCTCTGGCACTGTGACAGCCCCTGGTCACAACACACATACCTGGCCCATGTAAAACTTCCATGCTAGGGCCATAACCCTGCCCAAAGTTTGATCTGTGTTAAGCATCCCTCCCCAGGGCCTTGGCTCAGCATGCAATGGCCATTTCTATGTTAACAAGTGGTATTGTATTTTCCAAGTGAAGTTTTTTGACATGTATCTCTTGCAGGCTAGTGTTCGTGTTCTGTTAACATCCTTGTAATCTGTTTATGGCAGAATTCAATAGCAGACCTCAGCAACATTATCGTCTTGAGAGTTATGTTCCTGGCAATAAGAGTGACCTTTAAAATGCAGACACAGCATAAGGGCCAGGGAACGAGCTAGAAAGGTTTATGTCTGTCAGATAGTCAATCTGAGTGTTGTGTGTGCGTGCATTAGAACCTGTATCTACATGTGTACATGTTTGTATCAGTGGCATGTCCAGGATCTTTTTTTCTAATTCATGAATAGGTGAAAGTTCAATTAGCAGAATATCTTATTTGTAACTTTGTAACGACACGAATGGCCAAATAATGACGTTATTGTTCTGGCTTCATTCTAGCTCTATAGTTCATAATTTCTTGTGAGATTTTGGTCGCAATACTTAGAATCGCAAATTATTCAGAAATAATGATAACTCAAGATTAGCTAAATGTGATAAATTAATCCTACTTGAAATGTCATAGGATGTGATTTAAAATCTGCATGAAAAATACATTCAACTGGCTTGGATACCTAAAAAAGACAAAGTAAGAAAATCAAGAGTGGCCCAGATAAAAGTGCCTATTTATTACCTTACAAATTAGCAGGCATTCACATTAAATTAGCTCATTATTATTCAATATTTACTCGTTCAATATTAAAGCACAGCAGGCGAACCAGAAAACTGAAAAAAGGTAAAGCTTGTAAAAATAACAGTCAGAAAATGAACATGAAGTCTTCAAGCAGTTAAAAAAGGAGCTCTCACAGTATCACCATTGGGAGTTATATAAATCAAACAACTAGCCTATTCAATACATTATTTAATCTGCAGCTTACTTGGTCCCTGACAACTAAATGGGTTTCATGTACAGAAATACAACACAAGAATAGTTTGGATTCAAAATGTATTAAACACCAGCCAGCAACTTTAGCACCAAAAGAAAATAATAAAATATATTAAGGCTGTAAAATATCCTACCCAGAACCACACACAAACTTGCTCTCCATCTCTCTCCCTCAGTTATTAAAAAAAATAAATTAGACGTATCTGCTTTTGTCTTCATTTACACATTCTGTGGCACGCACAACACAAGAAACAACAACACAACAAATACATGGTGATCTAAACTTTCTTAGCAAAAACAATGACTACTACTGTATATTATCATTACTTAGCTGGTGTGTTCATGTGAAATAATTAACCTGCGTTAGCAGACTAGCAATGATTGTTGCTGCGTGTAGGAGAGCTAGCTAGTTAGGTAGGCATGCAATTGCTATTCATAGCTAGTCTAGTCACTAATGTGACACATTTTAATACAGATTTTTATATTATGCAATGAACAGTCTGTTTACACTGAGAATAATGACTACAAAGATAGCTGCTAGATCACAACAGTGTAGGCTAACTATAATGCTCCACACAGTAATGTTAACCCTCTATACCCTGCCACATCGGTTGTGAACGACCATTTTATATTTAACTGTATTTAACGGCTGTCACTTTAATTTGACTACGAAGAATACATGAACTATGTTCTGGACTGAAAAATTTATGTGCTTGTAAACACAAGGATGTTCACTGTAATATTATTGAGAAAACGACATTGCTCGTCACAAAAATCTTTGAGAATGAAGCTACATGAAACATTGAGCCCTGTTAAGCCATGGCATGCCAGCTTAAGCCGCACTAGCCTGCGATTTCACATGAATATGAAACATGTTAGAAAAGATATGAACGTCTAGAGAATCGATATAATCCTACTCTTCCTACATCAGATTCAGCACTACAGTGCTCACTAGCGTCCAACACAAGAGCGATGATCCACTTCACTGTGTGTATGTCCATACATGAGCCAATCTAATGAGCATCAATCTTAGATGCACCTTCGTCTTTTTCTGAAGGGCCATGGTGGGAGGTTTTGAGTGTGGTAGTGTATTATTATGTTTAGATAATATTTGAATTAACGACAATGTAAGCTACAACTTAATTTTATTATTCAAAGCTGGGGTTGCAAATTGGACGGCAAGGCTCATTTCAAGGGTGGCAGATGTCAGCCCATGTCACCCATGTGGCCACGCCCCTGGTTTTTATGCATTTGCATGTGTATGTGTGTGGGGGGGTGACTGTTTCTTTGTGAGCGAGTGTAAGAGAAAATGTGGCTATGCGTAAACTTAGCCTATTAACACTATTGCGATTACCACAGGACACGGCCACAAACACAAAGGCAAAGCTTAGCCCAAGGATACAGGGTGAAATGTACAATTGTTCTTAGTTAGAATTAGGATTAGGAGTTAGGGTTAGGAAATGCAGGTGTTTTTTAAAAACCTACAACCTACATGGCGGTCCTCACTTTTATAAATGGATTTTTTAGGCTTGGGGGTTAGGGTTGAATGAGCGGTTATACTGAGGATAGAATTAGGTTTGGAGTTAAAGTTAGGTAAGAGTTAAATTTAGTGTTTTTGGGGGTTTGGGGGTTAGAGTTAAGTTTAGGGGTTAGTCTCAAAAAAGTCCTCACAAGTAAAACAAACACGTGTTTATATGTTTGTTCTCTCTCTGTGTGTGTGTGTGTGTGTGTGTGTGTGTGTGTGTGTGTGTGTTCCCAGTCGTGCTGTCACAGCGTTTTTTCAGAGCCAGTAACTGGCATCCAGGACACGACCAAGGCACCACCCTGATCGCTCAGATTGTGTGCATGTGTGTGTCTGTTATGTTCACACTTCAGGGCAACAGTTTGCTATTGTTCCCAGCTTGACTGTACATTGGATGATGATATTCAGAACTGCCTGAGGCAGCCCTCAGCGTCTTCTGACTGCGTCAGGAAAAAGGTCTTCAAAACATAAGCCTCTGTCTCCAAGGTCCTAGCCAACCATGAGGTCAGTCTATCCACCTTCATACGTCGGCAAAGTACGGATAGCCTCTGCCACAAAAAAACCCCGAAGTCTTTTTACAAACAATGCCTTCGGAAGATCCTCTATATTACTGTAGCTGTCAGGACGGATGCCATAAGTTGCTTTTGCCAATGTATAATAACAGCTAGCTAGCTAGCTTGGCTAACAAGCTGGCTCTTTTTAACCTTAGCCATCAGCTCCCAATGCTTGCTGCTTTGATCATTACAAGCTAACACATTGCATAGATTGTGTTAGATCTTTTAATTTCAGGATAACCTTCATATAAGTGTTTAAGGCAAAATAAATATTCTGACGTTGTTTTGTTTACATTAGGGGGCATTGAGTTGCTATTTTGATACAGTACTTTGAGATAGAGCAAGTAATTAGCCTATTTCACAGAGTGCAATTAACAAAGCATTGCCAGCCACAAGGAACCTCAGCTACTATTTGATTTTCAACATGTAATTCTTGCCACCACTCAACACCTTGAGTGAAATCGTTTGCATAGTCATGACCACAGGGTTACTCTTGCCCCCTCCAAACAAGCCTTCAGGCACTGTCTGCTACCGCAGCTGTAAATCCAAGATTGGTTTCCACAGCCATCATGACTCAAAGATCTGTCAAGAGGGGTCTGTATATGTGTATATGTATATATAAATATAATGCATGTATGTCAACAAGAATTCACAAGTAATGAAACCCATGGCATATTGATCAAAAACAAATAATTTTAAGCTTGGGGTTAAGGTTAGGTTCAAGTTTAGGATTATTATTAGGGGTAGGATAAGAGGACATTGGTTATGTTCAGGGCTATGTTTAGGGTTAAGTCGAGTTTTAGGATTAGGCTAACGGTTTAAAGAATATATATATATTTTTTTAATGGAAATACATTTTGGCCCTAATAAATTGTAGGTCTTGATAAGCTTGTGTGTGGGTGTGTGATCAAGGATTAGCAATACATGTGCGCATCAGAAGTCCCAGTAAAGACAACAAAACATGTCAAATGTTTTTAGGCAGTCCCCACTTTGGAAAATTATGGTAAACACTGGTAAACAGTGAATTTAGGTTACAAATTTGGATTTGAAATGGGGTTACTTTTGGGTTTAGGCTTTAAGGTTTATGTTAATAACCTACACTGATATTTTACATCAGTGTAGGTTATTGAGGTTGGGGTTAGGGGACAGGGAACATGACAATCATTTTTCTGTCCCGTACCAGGATAAAAAACCTGTGTTTGTGTGTGTGCAGATTGTGTGCAAAGTTTGTGCCCACCTCATCTCTGTAGTTCCAATTTTGGGTTAGTTAGTTTCACTCGCGAGCACTATTTTGGAAACTACTGGCTGAAACTATAAAAATCCTCTGATGCAACACTTTAAGACCACCAAAGAAGCTGAGAAGAGCTGTGCAACCCACTTCCATCATTAAAATATACTATTGTCACCTGTGTCTGTGTCACCTGAGAGTATTATATTATGCACAGAGAAAATTGCCCACTAACAGAGGAATGAAACGCCTAGGGGAAATTGTCAGGCAATCAGAAACGGGGGAATAGAGAAACAGCTGCACTGAGTGCACTCTATCCAATCATAGCAGTAGAATCTTCCTACAGCGGCTGTATTGTATCATTCAAGGGAAACAGAAGGAAACAGAGCAGGGCAGAACTAAACTAAGCTAAACTGGAAAGAAACATTCATAAAAAATAACAGCTTTTAAATTTGAATACAATAGGATTCCCTCAGCCAAAGTCTGTAAAAATAGCAGATAGACAGCAAGGTGAAAAATAGTCTTAAGCAAAACCTTTAACCCTAATTGTTCCTGTAAGTTAGTCTGTTGCCAAATTACTAAATAGTGATTTTTTTCTTTACAAAAATAAAGTTAAATGACTTAAGTTAAATGATTTACTTGCTAGCAACTGGGTAAAATGGAAAGCAATTGTGCAATCTAATGCCAAATCTGTAATTGGGAAAGTACTTTAATCTCCCAAGGACATTAAAGACATTTTCTGTCAGTTTTAATATTTTCTACATACACATTTAAAATAGATGCTAATCCCTTCAACATGCATAACTTTTTGAATGAGAGGACTACTGAATGCAGAAATCTCTTTCTGAGAAATACAAGAAACAATTAAAATCCAAAGAGTGGCAAGACCCCAGTATGGATTTTGTGATATAAATTTTACAAAACAAAATCTGCTGTTTTACATTTAATTGTGTAACCATTTTCTCTGTTTTTACATATGAAAAGCAGGGATCCATAAAAAGCATATAACATAATAACACTGTTAAAAAAATGATAGCATGACCCTGGGTAACAGGCTCAACTTGTTGTTGGGAAAATTAGACCAGCTTCCTCCTTAAAATGTGTTCTTTATTATTAAACATTATTATACACTTTGTTTTTAAACATAATGCACTACTTAATCTATAGCTTTACAGTGGGGACTTGCTATATTGTCTTTTTTTGTAGAGAAGGTCTTTGATTGAGTTGATAGGTCCTACATTCTTGATCACATTACTCCTCGCTCTTAGACACAAGATTTGATGCTCACTGAGGAACACCATGCAGGGCCTGTAACAGTGGACCATCAATCACCTTGAGAAAGTGTGCCGTGCACATGCACGCTAAAATAAAATCCGTCACCACTACATCTGCTTCTCATAGCCAGTGATTGGTTGACCTAGCGATGACAACTGAAGACACCTCCACTGTTTTCTTTCGTTGCCCCCAGACCTGAACCACCGCCATCTGATTGGGGACCCAGTCCAGCTCAGAGACCTTGTCAATCAAATTTAATCAATCAAATTTATTTATAAAGCCCTTTTTACATCAGCAGTTGTCACAAAGTGCTTTTACAAAACACCCAGCCTGTAACCCCAAGGAGCAAACAACAACACTGTTCAGTTTCAGTGGCTAGGAAAAACTCCCTAAGAAGGCCGAAATTTAGGAAGAAACCTAGAGAGGAACCAGGCTCAGAGGGGTGACCAGTCCTCTTCTAGCTGTGCCGGGTGAACATTAAGAGTACAAGTTATAATAATTAAATGTAGGCTGAGTCTGGAGTCTATTAAACCTAGACCAGGTCAGAAGCATGACCAGATGAACATGACCAGATTGTCCCTTTGTGATCCATTTTCGTGACCATCAAAAAAACCCAAGCTTGTCCTTTGGCAGCACGTTCAGGGGGGTCCCCTAAAATTTTGCTGCCTGACGATGCATGTCTTTTAGGATTTTTCACATTGTTTCATAATGTTATGTACAGATTCTACAACCTTAGACTCTGTCCAACAATTCGCTTCTCTGTCAGGCGGTGAATAATGTTTAACTTGTACATAAACACTTGTACATACATTATACTTAATACCTGTAAATTTTCTGTACATTTGTACATTTTCAACTGCACTTTGAGAATTGGCGTATGTAATGCATTTGCATTAATTGCACCCCTATACATTCCACTTGTACATACATTCACTTAATACTTGTAAGTGTTTCTGCACTCCTCTATTTGCACTTCAGGTTAGACACAAATTGCATTTTGTCGTACTGTACTTGTTCAATGACAATAATATTGAATCTAATCTAATCTTAATGGTCAGCGGATATTTCATTCTTCACTCCAGGATGCAAAAGAATACATGAGGGCTAGTTGCAAGCAACAAGGGGTGGGCCGGCCACTAATAACATTGTTCTATACTGCTCTGCTGTGACTTCTGGTGGAATACGCATTTTCCTATTTAGGACACATAACTGAGGCTTTACCCTGTCCTTCAGACCCTCAGTTGGAGTTCTATTGTTGTTGTTTTTTGAGTTGACTTAATTGCTTGTTGATTCTGTGTGATATGTTGATGTTTCTCATTTGGACTTTTTTGGACTAGGGGTTATATTAGTTCTATTTGGACTGGACCATCAATCACCATACTCATGATTGTGTTTCTTATATTAGTCCCTACCCTGACTTTAAGTGCTTTTCTGTCTAAACAAGACT
This sequence comes from Esox masquinongy, assembly GCA_016801175.1. Classification (NCBI taxonomy): domain Eukaryota; kingdom Metazoa; phylum Chordata; class Actinopteri; order Esociformes; family Esocidae; genus Esox; species Esox masquinongy. The sequence continues at coordinate 21,791 of JACXGI010008065.1, forward strand.
TATTATTACACATTGATGGTTGAGGCTGGCTTTTTCTCTCCTTCCCCCTCTATCTGTGACTGCACTTTCTGTTTGCTGCTTTCGTGTCCTTGTGGGAACTGGAAACCATGGATATCTCTCCCTGGCTGATGCTGTGCCAGCTGTCTGGAGCGGAGTGTAGTGATTGTAAGTCCTTGCTTGCTGATTTCACGATTTGTCTCTATGGCTTCCCGCTTATCACTATGGGCATGATTTGTGGAGGCGTATCCTCCCCCAGCTCTGTTTGTACTGCTGCTCTCACCTTTTATGGTTGGGTTCCCAGGTTGCTATTGCTATGGAGTGTGCTGTCTGATTCTATCTGTTTGTGTGTTGGAATGCGAATATCTTTGTTAGGTGTTTGTACATGTCTGCCTATGATCATTTAGATATGCCTACTCTTTTTTTATGCTTTGCTGCAGATGAGTGTTATGAGAGTGTTTAACTGTAAGGAAGAAACCTAATGCCACTCTGAATTGTCAGACTACTGAAATAACATGGTTATTTTATAAAATAAGTTTTGCCAATGTGATGTTTTGCCAATGTGATGTTAAGTGTTAGGTATACTGGCCAACCAGGTTCGGGCAAAAATAGCAGAGCTAGCTGAGCTAACCAGCTAACTCATGAATTGTCTATTTGTGTAACAATCCGATAATTCAGAATTATTTAGGAAAACTGGGCCTTGGATTGTAAGAAATGTTGAAGAGCCCCTTGTATTTTCCTGAGGCAGTATGTGTGATACTAACAATGTAATAACTACAGATAATGTAAAAACTGCTAATAATGTGTAACCTTGAATTATGCATTTTGAACAAAAAACAATAATCGAAAAACTTGAAAAGAGTAGAATAAAATTGCTCAGCAAATAACGTAACACATTCGATTGGTTTATATTAAAACCTCATGTAATAGTCCTAACTGTCTACATAGACTCTTTCAATAGACTAATTAAATGGACCAAGTAGACGTACAGTTGCACTGGGCAGGATAATATAAAACTGCAGAAAGCAAACTCAGTTTTATTGATCAATCATGCTTTGTCTATGTACAGTGCATCCCATGTTAGTCTATCTTTTTACTGTATGCATATAATACGGAGGCTGCTGGAGTTTGACAGAAATCCCATCCTCCACAAAGCTAGGTTTTTTTAAGAGGAATAAAAACAGTGACTTTGTTAGAAAAAGATCTGGTCCCATAATATTATAAACCTGAAAAGGAGTTGAATAGGCTTAGTTCAGTTGTTTTATAATCCAGACACAATCCATTGCATTGTTCCTAATTAAATTAATACATTCATGGAATCATTGTGAACTGTCAGAAAATAATTGTTAAAAGAAGAGATTTAACATGTTCACTATGCTAACCACATAGGAACCTATAGTCATTGCTCCTTTATAAATGTAAGGGAATTAAGCAGGTAACTAAAGATGCGGTCCGAAACCTTTCTGAATAATAATTTTGGATACCTTTTTTGGGCAGGATTTATAATATGTTGCTTACAGTATACAGTGGATATAAAAAGTCTACACATCCCTGTTAAAATGCCAGGTTTTTGTGATGTAAAAGAATGAGACAAAGATAAATCATGTCAGAACTTTTTCCACTTTTAATGTGACCTATAAAGTGAACAATACAGTTGATAAGTTTGATTTATGTTTGACTAGTAATTTCCGTGAGGTAACTTGTTTCTGAATTTGAGTGCAAATGTCACATCCATGATGCTGGATTTGCCATCATGTAACCAAGTTTCTTTGATCTTTTAGAGCAAGTGTGCCAATGTGTTTATAGTATACACATAAACCTATGACTGCATAAGTTTGGATAAGTTTAGGTTGTGACTAAACTTATGACTGCATACCCTGGATAAGTTTAGGTTGTCTATTAAAATGACAAAAATCCAAATGTTTATCTGGCACCTGGGTTAAGCAAAAACCAAAGCATAGTCTAGATTTCAATCCAGCATCCTGAAACCATGGAGAAGTGTTTCTACCTAGCTACTAGTGGTTGTCAAGGCTTGTCTTCCGACATTATGTAACATGTGACTTAAATAGCTTTACACTGTATTTTGTTATTTTATAGAACACACTGATGCCGAACAGCAGCTCTGGCAGCTCAAGCCTATTTCACTAGAGTTAGTTGCCAGCTGTCTGTCCCACCTTTCCCAGCTCATAAGTCCATCCCACCATCTCCTCTGACAGTTGACAGCTCACCAGCCCATCCCACCCTCTCTCATGACAGATCCCCAGCCCATCCCACTTTCTCCCATGACAGATCCCCAGCCCATCCCACCTTCTCCCATGACAGATCCCCAGCCCATCCCACTTTCTCCCATGACAGATCCCCAGCCCATCCCACCTTCTCCCATGACAGATCCCCAGCCCATCCCACTTTCTCCCATGACAGATCCCCAGCCCATCCCACCCTCTCCCATGACAGATCTCCTGCCCATCCAGGTTTGTGCCTTGCCAGTTTGCTACCAAGAAATGTTTGTGGAGCGCAATAGAATACCAGCTTACATAGAAATCAAGGCCCCTCCATCTCCAAATTTGATTAGTTAACACACCTTGCTTGACTAACTAAGATTCTATTAAGCAAATATTTGGCCTTTGTACAGAAACCTTTATATTATAAGTATCCTCTCCTTTCTTCCTCCTTTCTTTCCTCCTTTTTCTCTTCCCCATTCTGGTCCTCCTCTTTGACTATTATTTCTTGAATAAGTGTCATAAGAGTTTATGCAAATGCTTTGAAATGGGTATGTCACATGGGTGTGTTTCAAATACCTTACAGGTTTAACTCCAAGTGTCAGAATGACAACATTCATGAGTTTTTGGATTCTGATTAGTTAATTCTGTTAGGCAAAAGGAAGCAAGGACTAGGTCAGGGAGTTAGCAAAAGTGTTAAGTAGATGCAGAGCAAACCTGGAACTACTATACATAATGTGAGAAGCCCAGCTGAGGTCCACACACCCACACTGTCAAACCATAAAGAAGAGTGATGCCAGAGAGGTAATGGGCTGCAGAGATTATAAAGTGAAGAGGGATTCCTCAGGATCCTTGGTTGATTTTTAAAGTAATATTTATTTTTTCTATTTTAAACTACCACATGTTCTCTGAGTGTCCAGGTTATTTCTTGCCTATAAATAAAAAAGTAATTATTGATGCTCTGATCTTTAAAGGCCTCCTTTAATTAATACATATATATTGATTCTTGAGGAGTAGGCCTACATCTTGTTAATGCCTGATGATTACACCACATACAGTAACCCAGAAATCAATATGCCAATCCAGGGCACACTTCAACATAGTCAGCTTTCAGGCTTTGCCTTGAGGAAAGTTCTTGCTAAGTAATAAGAATAATTAATGGGTTTACATTTTACAGTTTCAAATAGGAATATAGCAACTGTTTATTAACCACTGAGGCTGACATATGAATCTGATTGGTTTAAAATGTGAATTTGAATTGAAATGAATTTGACACAACAGTGAAAACAGTGAAATTTTAAACAATGATTTGTAGTTCAACATTTTTGCAGAATTACTATCTTGTAGAATGAAAATAATAAGTGTGGCCATTACGGTTTAAATGTTCATGATATCAGTACAGAGTGATGAACAGCTCAAATGCAATGTTGGTCTTCAGATTACTGTCTGCAACTCTGCTCCATGCATAGCTAGCATGCCAATTCATGTGTAGCAGCTTTGTCAGTCACTTGGAAACATCCTTGCAATGTATGATGGTCAAACCGTTGGACGGTGGCTAATTACCCTTTTATAGAAATTGTAATTTATAAGCTTGGAAAGCTTTGTTAGAAAGCAACTTTGCCATTATCATCATCATCAAGTCATCAAACTTACTTTAGATATATGGCAATGTTGTCATTTCTAGCAGTAAAAATAGCTAGCAATGCTAACATTAACTAGTTCAAATTCTGTCGTTACCCTCAGCCTAATTAGCTATTGTTATAACACATCTAAAATGTATCTCGTGATATAAAAATGAGGACACAAGATTTAGTTAGATATAGATTCTTTAGAGATTTTTTTTAGCGCCCATATAGCACATTATACCAAAACTTCATCAGCATGCATTTAAGAAGCATCATTTGCACATATGCATTTAAGAAGCATCATTTGCACATTCAAAATAGAAATAGGCAGTTCAGTTAAATAACGTTTGAGAACATTGCAAATTGAAATGCCAGGAATAGAGCAGACTTAACTCATATTCTACTTGAGGCATTTTTTTACATACATATTTCTACCCTGAACAATAGTAAAAATGTAGGCTACTAAACACGCTCAGATTCTTCCAAACTCACTCCAGTGATAAAAGAATGACAGAAACTAAATTGGATAGAACAGAACAGGGAAAGATGGTAATAATTTGGGTCACCTGCTACTCTCTTCCCATTCGCTGTCATAGTGTTATGTTCAGCTCATAACTGTAAAAACAGTCTAGACAACATATCTGTCTCTCCCCCCTCTGCTTTCCTTTCTCTTTCTCTCACTATCTCCCTCTCTCTGTCTCAATCTCAATCACCTTTCCCAGGTCTTACTAACGCCCACACGTCACCTTACTTTCCATTTAGCAGAAACAGTGTTCACAGCAAATGAGCACAGTACAACACCACAAGTCAACGGACACTGAAAACTAGTTACATCTTAGTAGAGTACAGTATCTATTATTATCATAGTAGAGTATCTACTATACTGTGTTGTACTGTGATTATTAAACTTGTGAAACAGTTTCTCATTACAGTATTAGTAAGTGAGTGGAATGTATAGTGTACATGCACTCAGGACAAGCCAAACAGATAGAAACACGAAGAACAGTCAGTTTAATACCAGTTACAGTTTCACTGGCAGTGGTGGTGTTCAGTGAGGTGCACAGGAAATGGTGAACTGTACTACTAAAGGAATTACTTGTAGGTACCCCTAATAAAAAAAAATTGCAAATATCAAATGACTTGTTTAGGGGTGGCGCAACATCTGAATCGGAGCTGGCCTTCTACCAAAAATCATGCACCTTCTGGGTAAATTGCAAGCAAGTCAAATAATTTTGTTTTTAAAAAGTGTCCTGTAAAGATGTGAATCACAAAAAAATAAGAGCAATAAAACCTCAGATTCAGAATCAGTATTCAGCATTTTCCCAAAGACAAAGGAGAATAAGCCATTCAACATTAGCTCAGTGGTGGTATTTGGATTTGTGTTGTTGGTTTTGGATTTGCGGAGGTAATCAAGACGGCCTGTGAGGGAAATACACAGATGGAGGATTATTATGACAAATGCACTTGAACAAAATCACTCTTGTCTGACAATTGCATGCTTTTAGTTTAGATTTTTTTTTAATGTAATATCATAACAGCGCGCTCTCTCTAAGAATTTGTTTGCTTTTATTTGCTTGTTAAATGATCTGCCTTTTTATCATGAACCTCAGGTTGTGAAATAGTCTGGCACTTGCCAATACATTAATTGCAGTCTATAACTCTCACTCAGCTACATGTTGTAGCAACAAAATAACTAGCAAGGTATTGGATTACTTGATTCCCTGTGCAACATATAACAGAAGAGGAATTTAGAGCTTCTCTTACAATTACAGCTATTTAAGCCTAGAGCTAATAGAGATTGATTGCCAATATGCAACTTGGAATCCCCTTAAATGGAATGTTTATAACACAAAACCTTTTTCATTCTTCATACTTAATAATAATAAATAATGTTGTTGTTATTACTATAATTGTTGTCACCTTCCACTGTTAGGAATAACATTTCAAAAGCTACCAAGGTCAAAACTATTTAAAAAAGAAATCAAAATGTTGGAGCTACTTACAGAATACTTTTCCCGCTACAAATACATTGATTCCAGTGTATTAGTATATCTACAGATTTTAACTGGAACAATTCTGAGCATTATTAGTCTTCAGTTCTCTGGTATGATATACTTTACAGCGTTTTTAAAAATATATACTCATGCTCCAGTATGTGGAGTTTGGGGCAATAAGTGTACCAAAGTTACCCCAAAGACAAAAATTAGGCATATGGGTGTCTCAGTTCCTTTGCTGTCTCTGTTATTACTTCCATTAACATTGGATTGTTTGTGGAATATTACTTCCATTAACAAAACATTCGCATTTTAGTAATTCGGACATTACTTACAGGAGCAATTGGGACCAGGTGAGCTGATAACAGGCCTAATTCTCAAAGTCGCCTACTGATTGTTTGTTAGTATCTGGCTGTGTCCTGATGTTTGTTTCATCAGGACACAACCAGATACTATATCATTACTGGAGCCTGCTTTTCTTTCTACACATTTTGCCAATGTTCCCAACTTGGCTAGCTGCACTGTACATGCTCACTAAGGACTTTATTTAACATGCCTTTTCTTAACACACATGGAATACTCTCCAGGAAGTTACATGGTCTGTTTAACAGTTCTAAAGTCTGCAAGTGCATTCATTGTTTTCATCTGAACATGAAGTAGTCTGACGTGTCTGTGTCATACAGGGCTGTTGCTGTGGGCCCCAGCTGTGAGATGGATACAGCGGTATAGGGAGTGGGAGTGGGAGTTTTCAGCATTCCCTGTATAAATGTCCACTTAAGCTGGGCATAAGCTATGACTTCTAGTGCTGGTTTCAACGAACACAGATTAAGCCTAGTCGGGAAATAAAAGTAAAAAATCAAGTTCAATGGAAAATCAAGATCAATGGAATATTTTTTTTTTGTCCTAGACTAGGCTTAATGTGTGTCCATGAAACAAGCCCTTAAAATCTTAGCAACTTGGTTTCAGCTTGACTCACAGTTACTAATTTGCACATCTCAAATCTTTACACATGTCAGTCTGCAGCCCCTGACCTTCCCACACTATGAAAATCTCGACATCCATGTCCTAACTCTTTAGGATTTCACCCCGATCAAAACATGTATGAAACTCAAACACTTCTGAAATGAATGGTATTAGTTCACTCATTGGTGAGGTCAGAGCTTACTTTTCATACTGGCTAAACGCGGAGAGGACATTTGACCAGGTTACGTTTTGTCCCTAACCTAAACCCTAACCCTACTCCCTACCTAACTTAACCCTTACCCTAACCTTTTACAATATAAATTCAAATTAACTGACTTCAGAGTCAGAACGTAAGTTCTGCCCTTCCCACTGAGTCGACCAATCACATTCATAAACAGATCTGATTCCAGGAAATGTTTGGGTAAAAAAAAGAGACCCTCAAAAAAGACTATCTGTAAAAATTGTGTCAATGTAGTAGTGTATGCCCAGCCTTACAGAGTCTAGTGTTCTACATTTCTTCACAGAATCACTGCTGCAAACCTGAAGTAAACACAGAGCAGGTAGACCTACAGTGCAGAGCAAGTGGAGGTGCCACTTCACTCATTAACTGTCACTGAAGACAGTGGGTGGGGGTTGTATTTTAAAAGGTCGGGAGTGCTATCTCTGTCCCCACTAGTGGTACCCAAAATAATGTCTGTAATTCATCCTGACGTTTTTTATGATACACTTGTGATATGTGTCATCTGGCTGTGTGATCGGTTCACATTTGCATCATGAAGAGTTCTCATACAATCTCTCTCTAGCCTCTCTCTCCTTTGTCTCTCTCTCTTTTTCCTCTCCCCTTTCTGTCGCTCTCACTGAGAGAGCTGTTTGGTAGGCTAAATGCTGCAGTGGCCCTTTAGGCACACATCCAATGCACGCCTCCTGAATTAATTAGGGATATAAAACCTCTTTCTTTTTTAAGGAGTTATTAAAAGGAAACTGTCAGTCACACAGAAATTCATTTTTACGGATCCCTGTCTCTTGATGACAGAGTGTGAAAATTGTCACATTATCTGTAGATACGAAGAACAACATTGAATACATATCCAAATATGACTCATACTAGAAAGTGATTTGGAATATGTGGGCATATGGTATGGTTGGTATTTGAATGGTGTCAGCGCTTGAATTGGGCCAAAATCAGTTCATCATTCCAGTATTTAAGGGTCTGACTAATTTCTCATGATGAATCTTGCCATCCTGGCTACGAGTTATCCAATTCCCATGGCCCAAATGTTATAATTTTGTAAGTGTGGAAATGCTAAGAATCAGCTGCAGTACTTGTATGGCCTATAATTATCTTGAGGTGTTCTAAAAAAACGAAGTTCTTGTTTCACCTTAGTAATGAAAAATGTACAGCAACTCCATACAAATGTCTGTATTTCAGTTTCAGTAAGATGAGCCAAGTGGTGCAAGAGGGATGTCTGCGAATTCTGAAGACATACATCATGATTTCGTAATGTATTCCGACCCCTTCACTTTTTCCAAAATTTGTCGTGTTACAGACATCATTTCTAATTGATTGATAAAGCTGATATCAAACTACAGGCAATTTTTTGAAAAGTTCCAATTTATAAAAAATAAAAAACTTCATTCAGTACTTGTAGAATCACCTTTGGTATCAATCGCAGCTTTGAGTCTTCTGCGGAAAGTCTCTACGAGCTTTGCAAGCCTGGATTTGGTAACTCCCATTCATCCTTGCAGATCCTATTGTGCTCAGTCAGATTGGATGGGGAGCATTTATGAAATGCAATCTTCATGTATCCCCACAGATGTTCATTGGCGCTCAAGATGTTTGGCTGGGCCACTCGGTCAATGACATTCAATGGCCTGCCTCTGAGCCACTCCCACATTTTCTTGGCTTTGGGTCATTGTTGTACTCAAAGATTGATCTTCTCCCCTGTCTGACGTCGTGGTGCTCTGGAGCAGGTTTTCTGGACTTCTCTTCATTTTGTTCCATTATATTCTTCCCTTAATCCTGACCACCCTGACTTGAACAGCAACGTCTTGTAAAACAATGACTGACAAGAAACACCAGTACAGGTGGAACTTAAATCGGGACATAACGGTAAAGACTTAAGACGAGATACCAGTAAAGACTTATTTAGACACAGGTGAAACCAATCAAAGAACCAACAGACACTGAACATAGAAATGTAACAGGTGGCACGGCACAGGCCATGCCCAGCTGTTACAGAGTAATTGTTTGGTTTTGTTCTCATCTGGCCAGAGAAGGCATGCCATATTCTTATGTCTAGACACTCTACCATAAATGCCTGGTTTCTTCCATTTCACAATTATGGAGCCCACTGTACTCCTGGGAACGCATGTAGACAGGTGTGTGCTTTTCATGTCATCTACAACCTACGTAATTTGACACAGATCAACCCAAGATGCGACCCCTGATCTGAGCTATGTTTTAAGTGCCATGGCAAAGGGTCTGAATACTTTGAAGATGTTTATGAATGTGTTTTTGCAATGTCATTATGGGATATTTTGTGAAGATTTATGGCAAGAGCTGTTACCATCATAAATGGTATTTTAACATTAACAGAATGTAAAAAAAAAGTGAAGGGGACTGAATACTTTCTGAAAATATTTTAACTTTAGCCCATCCAATGAAATGTCGTATCATGAGAGAATGGAACTCTATTTTAAAAAAGTGTTTCTGTATTGAGAAGACATCTATACGCACTGTAATAAATATTGTAGTTTATTGTACACAGCAACTAGCATACCATTGTTTTGCTATTTACATAAAACATTTTATAAACTTCCCAGAGCATTTAAAACAGACGTGTTTTGTTCATAAGAATTTGAGCAGAATCGTTGACAGTGCAGATGAACGTGTTTTAAAATAAAAAATAAAAAGTAGCCCTTTGTCCTTAGAATGAACCTTGATTTTTGCAGGTTCATCACAGTTTTGTAACTCAATTTGCTGCAGACATGTTTAAAACGTGTTACATGAGAATCATCCAGGTTGTTGTGTTCGTGCTGATGTTCCGAAAGCCAGAGGACATTTGCGTGCTTGGCTTCTGTTGACGAGATGCAGCCCCTCCACATCCAAATATAGTCAGTGCAAAATGCACATGGTCACCTCTGGCCTCCCTAAGATGGATGGATGTGGGCCCAGACACACAGATGTGGCTGACTGGAGAACCATCCATTTGCCATTCAACAATGCCTTGCTCAATCAAACCTTTTGTTTCCTTTTCATCCTTGTTTCTTCTTTGCACTGTTGTAGTCATTGCCATTTTTTGTGGTTTCTTAACGTTTGACGTTTTGAGGCAAAGGAGGCGTTCATTTGTTAATCTCTGGTGCATTATTCAGGGAGCAACAGGAGCGGCGGAATTCAGCATTTAATTAACCCTGTAATCATGGCATCTGGAGCATATTAGCATATCAAATGAGCGACTGCAGGGGATAGAGAGAAATGTCATTTTTGGCCCAGCACAATCACCTGTGCCATTGTAATCAGAATGAATGTCTAAATGAATCTTGTAAAATGGTCAAATGTTTTTTTTCCTATTTTCTATTCCTCTCTAAGCGTAGAGTAAAGTTATGCAGGCCAACAATATACTTTCATTACCAGTTAAATGCAGTATGTCAAAAATGATCTGATTGTGTGTGCGATGATGTTGAGTGACTGACACACATTCACACCCATAACCTCCCTTATGTCCTACATACCTTAATCAATGTTTCTCTGAGACGCATCACTCTGTGATTCATTATCTTCTCTTTTTTGGTGCTTCCCCTCACCATTTGAACGGGTGATTACATTTGGAATGTTTGATGTCAGACGTATAATTGAGGGAGCCATTCCAGGCATTGTTCGTTCGTTCTGTCTCCATCTTTACCTTGTCAGAAAAGCCTGTGATTTGCTTTATCAGGCCTCTGAGGCCTGTCAGTGGTCCGCCGTGTCACCGTTAATAAACTTAAAAGTGACAGACCCAGCCATACTTTAATGGATGCAAACGGATGAGGCTGTCAGTCGTGAGCTTTTTCATGTCCCAACTGGCTGTAATAATACCTCACTGCGCTCGGTGCACTTTTTCAACGTATCATCAGTTGGGAGAAAAAAACAACAGTGGTGTTGTGATAACGCAGTTAAGATTATGGTGATTGCGCAATTATATGAGCGGGATTGGATGAGGAATCACAAATCACCACTTCTCATGCAATTGGAATGTGAATGGCAATATCTGAGAAAATAACCATCCTGAGTAGAAAGAAGACATTTGCCGGCATACAGTAGTACCCTTATGATCAACTCAGGCACTCAGAAAGCCCTTTATTCTGGTGACCACACTGTGCCTACAATTGAAACAGAACCGTATAACATGCTTTTTGCTTCCCTATTAAAAATGTGATCGTATCTAAAGTGCAATCCAGTTATTGCTTTTGTAAGTTCAGAGGACTGCAATGGTTGTAATGTCACTCTGTGGAGCCGGATAGACATTGGACATAGAGTAATGCATTCTTAGGAGTTCACAATAAACACTTACATTTGTCTCTTACAAGTAACTACACACCCTTAAAAGTGTTGTATGTCTTGATGTTTTTGGAACAAGTCGAGATGGATAAAGGTAACCTAATTTAACAGTAAAAAAAAAAGAGAAATTATGCGTTGCCATTATTTATTCAACAAAAATCTACAGAAATGCAATTTCCTTGTGCTGTAAAAATATCTGCAGCCCCAGCTTCAAAAGCTGGTGTTGCCCCCTTTGGCAGAAATAGCTTCATGTAGGCGTTTCTTGTCTTTCTGTCTCTTAAATCGACTTGGAGGAATATCTCTCACTCTTTCTTACAGAACTGCTTCAAGTGTGTGATGTTTAAGGGTTGTCTTGCATGTACAGCCCTCAGCATTTATATAAGATTAAAGTCCCAGTGCAATCTTTGGAATATTACTTTTTTAAACATAACTGTATATCTAATAAATCATTCTGTGTTTATTTAATGACAATGCATACAATAAAACATTTTAATAATCTATTTACCTGATCTTACTTTTCCCTTGACATATTCAGTTTGATCATTGAAACAAATTTGAATGAAGAAACAAATGTGAAGGTATTTACATATACAGCATTTTTTTCAAACATTTCTTACTCAAGACGTACATGATCACATTTTATTCTGTGTTATTCTGACCTTATGATGTGAAAATATCAACAAAACAACATTGTTGATTAGGGCTTTGAGGCATTTCATAACTCTCAATTTCTTACTTACTCATTTTGTCCCCATTGCAATTTTAATTTATGTTTCAGCTTCAGCTAACTGACAGATCCAGATTCCACTCGAATATCCTCTGGTTAAATATGGAGTTCATGGTTAACTCCATGATGGCAGACAGACCAGTCCCTGAGGCAGTAAAGTAGACCCAAACCAAAATGCTCCTGCCATCATTGCCTGTTAATGGGTTATTCACTTCAAAAGCAGTTTTTGCATTTCAGCCCAAAAATCTCACCTAAGACTTGTAATTCTAGTGCACAGTGTTAAAATGGTCTTATCCTTCCCACGAGTGGGTCTCGCAAATTTCACTTCTGCATTTATATTTGCATTTATATTTGTGAAAGCACAGGCTTCTTCCTTTCTCAATTGGCATGTAAACCAAGTTTGGGCAGTCAGCTATAGACCAATGCACAACATTATTTGTAGTTGTAATGAACACCAAGACCCGGGGTGTGTGGTTCCAATTGCAGAAACGCAACCGTCGATTTATTTTTGTACAGAGGAGTAGGCAGGAGCAAACCAGTAGAGACAGGCAGGTAAATTCAGTAACCAGGAGAACAATCCGCGAAGGCAAAGGCACAGGCAGGAATCGACAGAGAGGAGAAACCAGAAGCAGGCAGGCAGGTCAGGATACCGGGTGATCAGTCCGCAAGGGCAACAGTACAGGCAGGAGTAGATGGTAGGAGAATCCAGGGGCAGGCAGGCAGGTCGGAATACCGGGTGATCAGTCCGCGAGGGCAACAGTACAGGCAGGGTTAGGCGGTAGGAGAATCCAAGGGGCAGGCAGACAGGTCGGAATACCGGGTGATCAGTCCGCGAGGGCAACAGTACAGGCAGGGTTAGGCGGTAGGAGAATCCAAGGGGCAGGCAGACAGGGCA
>JACXGI010008066.1:0-34741 GCA_016801175.1 Esox masquinongy
TCCAGAGGTTGTCTTTGGGAAATAGACGTATGAGTGCTGCCAGCATTGCTGCAGAGGTTGAAGGGGTGGGGGGTCAGCCTGTCAGCGCTCAGACCATACGCCGCTCACTGCATCAAATTGGTCTGCATGGCTGTCGTCCCAGAAGGAAGCCTCTTCTAAAGATGATGCACAAGAAAGCCCACAAACAGTTTGCTGAAGACAAGCAGACTAGGGACATGGATTACTGGAACCATGTCCTGTGGTCTGATGAGACCAAGAAAAACTTATTTGGTTCAGATGGTGTCAAAGCATGTGTGGCGGCAACCAGGTGAGGAGTACAAAGACAAGTGTGTCTTACCTACAGTCAAGCATGTTGGTGGGAGTGTCATGGTCTGGGGTTGCATGAGTGCTGCCGGCACTGGGGAGCTACAGTTCATTGAGGGAACCATGAATGCCAATATGTACTGTGACATATTGAAGCAGAGCATGATCCCCTCCCTTCGGAGACTGGGCCGCAGGGCAGTATTCCAACATGATAACGACCCCAAACACACCTCTAAGACGACCACTGCCTTGCTAAAGAAGCTGAGGGTAAAGGTGATGGAATGGCGAAGCATGTCTCCAGACCTAAACCCTATTGAGCATCTGTGGGGCATCTTCATACAGAAGGTAGAGGAGCGCAAGGTCTCTAACATCCACCAGCTCCGTGATGTCGTCATGGAGGAGTGGAAGAGGACTCCAGTGGCAACCTGTGAAGCTCTGGTGAACTCCATGCCCAAGAGGGTTAAGGCAGTACTGGAAAATAATGGTGGCCACACAAAATATTGACACTTTGGGCCCAATTTGGACATTTTCACTTAGGGGTGTACTCACATTTGTTGCCAGTGGTTTAGACATTAATGGCTGTGTGTTGTGTTATTTTGAGGGAACAGCAAATTTACACTGTTATACAAGCTGTACACTCACTACTTTACATTGTAGCAAAGTGTCATTTCTTCAGTGTTGTCACATGAAAAGATATAATCAAATATTTACAAAAATGTGAGGGGTGTACTCACTTCTGTGAGATACTGTATATTACATTTAGTTCATCCATTTACAAGAAATGTGTTTTGAAATATTCAGTAAATATGTTTCACTCAAAATACAGTAATTTGTAAATCCAACAAGAGGTAATTATCAACATACTGAATTCAGTTTCCTAATTATTTATTGGATGTATTATTTGATACCTGAGTGGGCAGCAGATGGCCACCAGTCTGTCAAAGGAGAGGATGGTGAGGTTGAAGGACTGCAGTAATAGGAAGATGATGACGAAGAATAGGTTGGTGAGACACTGGTTGTAGGAGATGAACTGTCTGCCGAACAGGAACATATCCAGGAGCTTGGGGACCAAGGCTGTGGTCTCACACACATCTGTGAAGGCCAGGTTGAAGACCGCGATGTACTTTGGGCTGTATGGAAAACATATTACTTGATTATCACTATGGGGAAATATTGATTCAATGTTATTAGAATGAATACCTGTTGTTTCATCATACATTGACAGACACGGGACATTAATCCATCCCCAGAAACACATATCATTACATTTGGGGAAAGCCTGTTATATAAAAAAATATGTTGGTAGGTAAAATATGTTGTATAACCATGATTTAACTTCTATGTGGTCTGTATGTGAAATCTGAAAATGTATCCTCACATTTTATTTTTAGGAATGGAGATGGGGGATAACACTATCACTTTTCATTACGCCTTTAAAACAATTACCTGAACTCCAGATTGTTAAATCAGCCAATAGATAGTAAGGACATACTTGCCTAGAACACATACATCCCTTCATATTTTCTGAAAAAAATATAGAGCAGTGGTCTCTTAATTTTTTCCGGAGCTGTGTATTTCATTAAAATTTCCTCAAAGTACATGGTCACCCCTAAATTGACAATGAATTTTGGTTAAGCAAATTTACAATTATCTTGCTATATAACATGCTAATATTGACTTTGTATTGCTTTTTACTAATGGCATACCATCCACTGAGGAAAACAATTACTTAACCATCCAGAGCTAGTCTAGAGAGAGCTTTGCTGTGGGTTTTGAAGTCAACACAGGACACAACAGATTTCTTCAGTCCATTTCACTTTTTGGTTGCTAACATACTACAACATGCAGAAAAATGTCATCATATATTGCTGTGGTATATTAGCATTTTTTAACTATGCATAGCATAGGAATGTTGCATAGCATAGGAATGTGGGGGGATCACCGCTTTAACAATAATCACAGAATTTACTGCAACCATAATCACAGAACTGATAGAATATCATGAAGATCTGTAGTTTAAAAAAAAATAAAAACCTGTCGGCTTACTTGCTGGACCTGCTAGTTCTTTGGATTCAGAAGTGTCATTAAGAAACAGTCAGGTTACCAGGTCTGGAGGGAGAACCAGCAGCCAGACATTTGCTCTGCAGGAGTCCCTGTGCTGCTCCCAGACCCTCTAGTGTGTTGCTGTTTCTCAGGTTGGGTATTGGGACTGAACTAAATGTAAGATTTCTACATAAACGGACGAATAAAGGAAGCATTATCCTGTATAGTATTAGTGATTCACATTCTCACATCCAATGGAATTAGAAGACTCAGGATGTTTTTGGATAATTTAACCCACAAGCCTGTTACAAGTGAGCTACTCAGGATATAAGAGGACTGATTACCTGTGGAGGCTGCGGTCCATGAAGATAACAAACATGACGACGGCATTGCCCATCTAGAACCAATACACACATCAATTTTAAATACTTAATAAAGTCTTGTTCCCCAAAAGAGTATTACGTTTTTCAAGAAGCAGTCATGGCCTGAAATGGCACTATAGTAAATATACATGTATACATGCATGTATACGTGCATGTTACAATAAAGTAAACTATTTTCAAGCTTATTATCTGGACCAAATAGCTGAAGCTGGCCACATGTTAACCCCTGGACCAGAGATACTTATTAACCTCTGGACCAGAGATACTTATTAACCCCTGGAGCAGAGCTACTTATTAACCCCTGGACCAGAGATACTTATTAACCCCTGGAGCAGAGCTACTTATTAACCCCTGGACCAGAGATACTTATTAACCCCTGGAGCAGAGCTACTTATTAACCCCTGGAGCAGAGCTGTGGACTAACCAGAGAGATGATGTATACGAGGGAGAGGAAGACATAGTAGTACTCCATGTGGGGGATCCCTGTGAATCCACTGATGTAGAAGTAAGGGGGTCGGATGATGGTGGTGATGTTCTCTGTCAGGTTAAGGTCAGAGGTCAGGAATGTCATCTTGGCTGGTGGTGGATTGATTTTAAAAAAGATTCATGATCTTGTAAAAAATAACTGTTTGAATATCAAAATATATTTATTCACATTTAATTAAGGACTTGCTACACTATCAGTTGTCACAAAGTGCTTTTATAGATATCAAATTAATTGTACATGAAATAATAATGTAAAACTGATGTTGCCTTTATGTCCCCCCATTAGGTAAACTGCTACCTGATGAACCGACAATACAGTAGAAAATCTTATATGGTAGAACTACAAACTGTGTTAAATGTGTCTTACCTGGTCTTACCACAGTCTATTTTCAGTAGTGTGATGATGTCTGTTGAATTGTAGACCAACTTGTGGTCCTGGGTCTGACACCACCTCCTCTATTATACCTGCAACCCAATGATGCGTCCCTAGTAGAATGTTACCCTTGGGCCACCGTATCTGTGTACAACCCGTCATCTAATTTATTTGTATGTGGACTCATCAGGAAAACTTATGGGTTCACAGGCAGAATCACTGGGAAATTATTTTTTTCTTTTTCTTTCATCACACAGGAATAAGAGGCCATGAGTAACTTGATCAAAAATGATTGCATCTTCTTAACTCATAGCTGGCACTTTTATAAGCATTCTTCCCTCTGTACCATAACTGCATGTTTGACCTAGATACTTTACTTTGTATGTGTATGTAACGATGTATATAAGATCTGTAAAATGGGTTATCTGCCATCTCCTGGCCAATTAAGGTGCTTACATTGTTTATTACAGCTAATATCTAAAATGTGTAATTCTGGGAAATCTACTGCATATTCAGAGAGAATGTCTGTGGTTGACTTGAGTTACATGGTCTTGGGATAAAATACAGTCATAAAATTGTTTTTCATTGATTCACATTTTCTGTCATAAATTAAAGATTTGATGCTGGTAACAAGTGGTGCTAATTTGGCATCAAATATGTGATTCTTTGATGGTAGTTTCTAGATCTTAAGAATCCTTCATTTTCCATATGTTTTATGCTAGCTAAGCACCCGTTGTAACTGAATGTGTCTTTTGTACGAGCCCTCTTTTATCCCTTGAGAATCCAAAGTAATCCACATTGTTCCATGTCCCATTGCAGCATGTAATTTGTTGCTTGTTTTATTTAAAATGTTTTATTTGTTCTTGGGCATCAGCTAGCTTGTCAGCTGAGCCCGGTAGCCTGGTTGCTAGTTGAAGAAATAACGTGCACACTCTTTTTTCACCGGTAGAATGTGACTTTTAGTCTTTTTACAGGCCCATTTTGTGTGTTGTTATTAAACTAAAATGAATGATGGTAGTTCATTCTGATTCAGTGTATAAATTAGACATCTTGAGATTATGTACAGTTAGGTCCGGAAATATTTGGACACTGAAACAATTTTCACCAAAGAACCACAAAGAGACAATCAATGTGGAGGACCAGAAACGCAGTGGTTGGCCACAGAAACTGAGCGCAGCGTGAGATACAGTACTATCTCGAAATAACAAAATATGCCTACAAAAAAAACCTTGTGCTGCATCTCTCTGTTTGTCTTATCTCGTTATGACAAGATAACTATCTTGTTATAACGACATATACTTAGAGATGCAGCAGGAAATAATGTTTATTTTTATTTCAGGATAAACAAATTCTCTGATTCAATGATATGCAAAGCACCTCATACATTTGTCTTTAGTTTCAGAAAGTGAATGGTTGTATTCCTTAAATTTTTTATCATGTGTTGGCAGTAACATCCAGCATTTAGGTCCTATGAGTTGGAGAGTTAGGCTACTCTTTTAAAAAATTAAGCTTTTTATTCAGAAAGTAAAATAGCAAATTAAATGTACTTTTTAATATTCATACAACAGAAGACAACAAAAACAGAGGAACACATTAACAAATGGAGCTTTTAATTATTAAATGGATTGGCTACTTTGACTTGGCCTTGCAAAGTGACCTTTGCTGTTAGAGCGAATCAGTGAATTATACTTGACAACATTTGGTTTTTCATGTTAACATCAGTGGATCCAGAGCTCTCTGGGCTACTCTTTTAAGTAACCTCTTGGCTGATACCTTGAACTCCTCCGTCTTTAGAACATATATGATTGGGTTGAGCATAGGAGGCAGTACTGAGGTCAGGGAATAGTTGATGATCCGTATGTTGGTGGGGATGTAGGAGACGAACATGTAGGTGATATTAATGGGCAGGTAGTATATGGCCACTAGTATCAGGTGTGAGGTGCATGTCTTTATGGCCCTGTGTCTGAAACAGAGAGGGGGAGGGAGAGGTGGGAAGAGATATATAGAAAATGTGTCAGTATAGTTAGTTTATTGGCATAAATATTTCCTGACATTTTTATCTGAAACAAAATAATCATTATTGTGATGGTGTCAATAGAAGCACCTTTGATTAGGGATGTGTTTGTGGCTAGCATATACTGGACATTGAAAATGGTGTTTGGGAATGCCAGAAGTACAAAAAATAAGAAGTGGTGAATATACTAACTGAAAAAAAAAAATGCAGAATATTACTCACTCAATAAATTGAGTGAACGACATTGTTGTGAAAACGTAAATACATTTGAAACTGAAACTTGTTTTGAGGCTGTGGCAATTATGTTTATTTTTTCAAATTATTTATGTTTTCATGTCATTCTGATGTCATGGGATAGGTTATATTGCTTATATACAGTGTATACACTAGTGATGGCCATACGAGGCTTCATAACCGTTCTTCTAGCAGCAGGATATTATGCTAGCAGCGCTAACTCAGATTTTCTTTTTCAAAATAAAAGCCATCATTGAAATATATAAGGTAATATAGTTAACAATCTCGTCTGTACATTTTATGTTTAATGTCCGTTCCAGTATTGTTTGTGTCTGTTCTAATTTTCCAGACTATATTGCCGTATGAATTTCGATGATGGCTTTTATTGTGATAAAGAAAATCTGAGCGCTGCCAGTATAATATCCTACTATTAAAATAACACTAATGAAGCCTTGTTTGGCCATCACTAATAGACACATACATAGACCTCTTGTGCTCTGGTTTTGAAAACAAGCATGTGTGATGCCTTGTGTTGCCAATCTAATGAAGTAAAAATATGCAGCAATATCCTACAGTTTTTTTGATTGCTTTCTCTTTATAGATATGATTGTATTTTTTTACCATTATTTTACCATTAAAGTTACCATACGGTTTAACATAATCAACGTTGTTTGACATTTTCATTTGTTTTGCTTAGTTTGTCAATGTCTTTTATCATTATGAACTTGATCTGATCTGGAAGTGTGCCATAATGTAATCACTGCTCAGACTGGCTCAAATGGTTTAAAATAAAGTATTTTGTGGGCTTAATCAAGTCTGGTGAAAAGGTTTGTGAAGAAAATTAACAATACAGGTAGATAGCATTGGTCAGTACTCCTATTCACCTGTCCCGGGGAAGTGTGATGGTGAAGAGGGCGTGGATGATACAGATGTAAGATGCTATGATGAAGATCATTGGAATAAAAAAGACTATACAGGGGATGAGGTGTGACATCACAAGGTTAGGGAGCACGTCAGAACAGGGAGCTGCCAGACTGTACAGAGGATAATGGTCACAGAAGTAGCTGTTGATCACCAGAGACCTACAATAAAAGACAATATATGTTTATTCTCCAGTGAGCCCCGAGATGACAGGTGACAGTAGAATGATTTTCCCTGAGAATCCTTATTTAAATGCATTTTCAGGGAAAAAATGATAATGATAAAATTACGTACAAAATCATTACTAATCTTTTTGAGGGAACAAAATATTACTTAATTATTTTGAAGCCTCAAAATACTATTTTGAGGGAAATAAATCATTATTTTAAGGCCTCAAATTGTATTTTGAGCGAACAAACTTCTGCAAATAACGTGACAAATTTGTGACAAGGAACAGGAATGTCTTCATGTTCATTTTGTTTTCATCCCATAACCAGTTTGAGATTAAACCGGTAACCTTTTGACAACTGTTCCATCTCATTAACCGCTGGGATACTTACCCACAGAAGGAGAGGCGTGTGATGAATCCAACAGGGATCAACACGATTAACACAGAAAACGCCCAGGCAGCACCGGTCAGCTGGAACATGGACCTGTGATTCACTAACATGTGGTACCTGTACGGACAGATTGTCTTTTTAATTATTCAGTATATATGTTTAATTCAAAATACAGTACTTTTTAAATCCCACAAGAGGTCATCAACATATTGAATTAAATTAAATGTAATTATTTGATTGGATTAATTATCTGACACCTGAGTGGACAGCAGATGGCCACCAGTCTGTCAAAGGAGAGGATGATGAGGTTGAAGGACTGCATGAAGAGGAAGACCATGACGAAGAATTGGTTGGTGAGGCATTGGTCGTAGGAGATGAACTGTCTGTTAAACAGGAACATATCCAGGAGCTTGGGGACCAAGGCTGTGGTCTCACATACATCTGTAATGGCCAGGTTGAACACTGCAATGTACTTTGGGCTGTAAGGAAAACATATGACTTGATTATCACTATCGGGAAATGTTGGATCACTGTTTTTAGAATGAATACCTATAGTTTCATCTAACATTGACAGACACAGGACATGAATCTGACCCCAGAATCACAAATCATTACAGCTGGGGAAAGCATACCTTATATTAGGAGGTAAAATATGTTGTTTCACCATAATTAAACATCCATGTGGTCTGTCCGTGAAATTTGAAAATGAATCCTGACTTTCCATTTTTGGCAATGGAGATGGGGGATAACACACTATCACATTTCATAATGCCTTTAAAACAATTACCTTTTAAAACAATTACCTTATATCCTGATGGGCTTATCATCCAAAAAACAAAATACAACAAAATATATATTTCATTAACATTTCCTCAAAGTACATGGTCACTCCTAAACTGACAGTGAGGTTTGATAAAGCGATTTTACAATTACTAACTACACCAAATGCTGATATTGACTTTATAATGCTACGTTTACAAATGGCATACAATCCACTGAGGGATACATTTACTTAGCCACCCAGAGCTTGCCTAGAGACAGCATTGCAGCGTGGCTTTTGCTGTCAACATGAGATTCAATAGATTTCTTGAGTCTATTTAACTTTTTCGTTGCTAACATACTGCAGCATGCTGAAAAATTTCACAACATATATGGTTGTGATATTTTAGCATTATTTAACAATGCATATCATAGAAATTTGTAATTTTGAGCGTTGCAGCATGGCTTTTGCAGTCAAAATGAGATTCAACAGGTCTTCAATCAATATTACTTTTTTTGTTGCGACCATACTGTAACATGCAGAAAGTTTGCAAAATATATTGTTGTGATATATTAGCATTATTTGACTGTGCATATCATATGAATGTGTAATTTGGGGTGGATTACCCCTTTAACAAAAATTGCAGTGAAGGTAGGAAGTGATTGGGATCTATAGATTTTCATTTGAAATCTGTAAACAAATAGTAGGCCAAATCACTGGACCTAGTAGTACTTTTGATACAGAGGTCTTATTAAGCCCTGAACTGATGGGGGGAATCTGGAAGGCCATCGGCCAGATATTTGTTCTCCAGCTGCTCCCAGACCCTCTTGTGTGTTGTTTTCTGTCAGGTTGGGTATTTGTACTGAACTAAATGTAGAATGTCCATTCAAATGGATGGATAAAATTAGCATTATTCTGTATAGTATTACTGCCACAGATTCACATTGTTACATCCAATGAAATTAGAAGATGCAGGCCTCTTTTGGGAATTTTGACGCATGGCATCTTCTTAACAAGTGAGCTACTCAGGATATAAGCAAACTGATTACCTCTGGAGACTGCGGTCCACGTAGATGACAAACCTGACAAAGGTATTGCCCATCTAGAACCAATACACACATACATTTTAAACACTTAATGTACTGTTAATTCCCAAAAAGTATTACATATTTCAAGAAGCAGTAATGGCACCAAAACAATTGGCACTAAAGTATATAGACATACTCTTTATACATTCGAATATACTTAGGTGTGCATGTTATATAAAAGTAAAACATTTTCAAGCTTATTAACTGGACTAACTAGCGGATGCATGTGAACCCACTGGAGCAGAGCTACTTATTAAGCCCTTGGCCAAAGCTATGGACTAACCAGGGAGATGATGTATACAAAACAGAGGAAGACATAGTAGTACTCCATGTGGGGGATCCCTGTAAATCCACTGATGTAGAAGTAAGGGTGTCGGATGATGGTGGTGATGTTCTCTGTCTGGTTAAGGTCAGAGGTCAGGGAACTCATCCTGACTGGTGGTTTAATCAGTTCTCTCTGGCTGGTAAGAAGCATGAAAATACATGAATCCAATAATGCATCATTGCATATCAATAAATTAAAACACCGATACATTACTTCAAGCTAATTTTAAAGTTATGTAAAGTAGCCTGAAGTGTATATTGTACATCAACAATGTCAAGGTATTTTGTTTAAGTTCAGCATTTAAGTATCTCTTCTATATGAATGTTTTCTCCTTTAAAAAATGCTCTCATATTGCAACTGAGATGTTTACACCTTATTAGCGGGTGGTAATGAATGTGAAATATCAAACATTGCTCAGGGCAACTGAATTGAATGTAGTAGTATATAGTATGAGAAGTACTGTATGTTAATACTTTTCCATATTATTAAAACATGTATATATATATATATATATATATATATATATATATATATATATATATATATATATATATAACATGCAGTTGTCACTTGTTTCTAAAGATATCAAATTAATGATACAAGACTTAATAATGTAAAACTGATGTACCCTCCATTAGATGAACTGCTACCTGATGCACACACAATACAGAAGAATGTCTTACATGGTTGAACTACACATTGTGTTAAATGTCTCTTACCTGGTCTTACCAGTCCTATCTTCAGTAGTCTGATGATGTGTGTTGGACTGAAGACCAACTAGTGGTGCTGGCTCTGAAACCACCTCCTCTATTATACCAGCAACCCAATGGTGGATGTCACCTCTGGGCCACCGTGTTTGTGTACAACACACGTCACATGTACAGCTCCGGAAAAAATTAAGACACCATTGCACCTTTTTCTTTCCTTTCCAAAAAAGTCAAAAAGGAAGGTTTTGAGTGAGGAACAGAAGGGTTAAAATTAAGAGACCACTGCAAATTGAATGCTTCTGTTCCTCACTCAAAACTTTCCTCTTCAACTTTTTTGGAAAGGAAAGAAAAAGGTGCAGTGGTCTCCTAAATTTTTCCGGAGCTGTAATTTATTTGTATATTGACTCATCAAGACACCCGTTATAGTTTCACAGGTAGAATGACTGAGAAATGTATTCTTGTTCTTATTTTTTCAACTTGTCACTCAGAAATCAGAGGCTATGAATAACTTAATCAAAAATAATGGCAGCATCAACTCATAGCTGGCAATTGCAAAAATATTCACCCATATGTTCTGTAACTGCCCGTGTTTGTTTGACCTAGAGACTTTACACTTTGTACATATGGTAACATTGGTCTTCTGATGGGAAATACTGGAAATTCAAAACAGAAATGTGTTGCTTACATAAGCTTTCAACATGTTTGTGCTGTGGAATCTCCCAGTTTACACAGATTAAAGAGTTTGACCTAATGAATGAAGTACCTTACAATTCCCACCTCCTGTGAGCCATTAAAGTTGCTGTTATATTTTCTGGATAAAAACCCCACAGGGTGGTGCACCTTTTTTTATTGTAACACATGATAAAACTGCTGTGTGCTACAGGCTGCTCGAGAACTACTCTTGTGACATAAAATGCTTAAAAAAATTAAAGGAACACTTAAATCACACGTCTGGTCTTGATGAACTAAATATTTTAAAGATCAAAATCTTTACTGTACATTGTGTAATTTGTTGGGAACAAAATTATGTAACAACAGTCAATGGAAACCAAAATCACCAACCAATAGAGGGCTGGATTCAAACTCACACAAACTCACAAAAATCTGAGTAAACAATTTAAATCACAGGCTGATCCAACTTGCGTGAATTTTATCACGGCAACTCATCATGTGACTCAGTAGTGTGTATGGCCCCCACATGCCTGTATGTACTCCCGACAATGTGTGGGCATGCTCCTGATGAGATGGGGAATGGTGTCTTGGGGGATATCCTCCTAGACCTGCATCAGGGCATCAGTGAGCTCCTGGACAGTCTGTGGCACTACATGGCGGCGTTGGATGCAACGATACATAACGTCCCAGAGGTTCTCAATTGGATTCAGGTCTGGGGAACGTGAGGGCCAGTCAAGGACATCAGTGCCTTCGTCATCCAGGAACTGCCTACACACTCTGGCCACATGAGGCTGGGCATTGTCAAAGTAAAAATCTTTTATTTATCAAATGCACCGAATAACAAAGCGTAATTCTGAACAATGAAATTCTTCTACGCAGTAAGAATTTAGAAAAATATGAATCCAAAATATAGAAAGAATTAAAATGAGTAGAATGGGGAATATGAACAATATGGCTTCTTAACTGGACTCCCCAAAAAGACTGTAAAACAGCTGCAGCTCATTCAGAATGCTGCTGCTAGAATGTTAACCAGGACCAAGAGAGCAGAACACATCACTCCGGTTCTTAGATCTTTACATTGGCTTCCAGTCAGTTACAGAATAGATTTTAAAGTGGTGCTTTTAGTTTATAAATCACTGAATGGTTTAGGCCCCGAATACATTTCTGATAAGTTTGAAGAATATATACAGAGCTGAGAGTCTATGTATTCATCATTGTCCCCATCAGCTGCATCACAGAACATCTGCCAGTCTGTTGTTTCAAAGTACTCCTGTAGAGCGGTATGTTTCCCTCATCCTAGCATTGAACTGCCCGAAAAACCGGCTTATCCTGTTTTAGGCGTTGTCTATAGGATGGGAGGAGCAGAATCGATGTATGATCCACCTTACCGAAAGACGGGCGGGGAAGGGGTTTGTAACTATTTCGTATTGGTGAATAACAATGGTCAAGTGTCTGATCACCCTGGGTAGGAAAGTTAATGTGCTGGTGGTATTTCAGCAAAACATTACATGGAAATAAAGATAATTTAAAAAGAATAATTATTATTCTTATTATATAAAAAAAAATACATAAAAAATAAAAAAATTACAAAATATCAATCTACAGTAGAAAATACTGGAAATTGTTTAATTCTATGATGAAAAGAATATTAGTGAAAATGACATTATATATATTACAACATTTTAAGTCATTAGTAAGATTTCACTACCTTTAAACAAACTACAAAATACTTGAGTAAAAAATGTTAATATCAATGTAAGGTAAGTACAAAAATCATTTCTAAGGAATATGTGAACTGAACAATCCCCTCACCCCAAAAACAGTTAACAGTGAGTTTCTCAACAGCAAGGAGACTTATGTACAGCTACAGGAAGTGTTTTATTACTATTTTTTGATGCCAAAACTGCCAAAACTCATTACTGAGTGTAAGGGGGAAACTACGTCTTCACACAGCTGAATTGGGTGTTGCACAATTTTGTTAATAAATTAAATAATTATCAACATAGTAAATTTCTTGTTCACTAAGGGTCCTTTTATATGATATTAATATTTTTTTAAATAGTTAAAGGAAGAAAATCATACACGTTCCAATACGTTATCATGGCGCTATATGCTTCCACTTTAACGGTAGCTATATATATCACATATATATATACATATACATATATATATATATATATATATATATATATATATATATATATATATATATATACAGTATGAGTCAAAAGCATAATATATGAAAGAGAGATAGAAATAGGGAATCTAATTAAACTTGAAAACACTTGGTTCTTCATGTTAACATCAGTGGACCCACAGCTCTCTGGGCTAATCTTTTGAGGAGCTTCTTGGCTGACACCTTGAATTCCTCCGTCTTCAGAACGTATATGATTGGGTTGAGCATGGGAGGCAGCACAGAGGTCAGGGAGAGGTTGAGAATCCGTATGTTGGAGGGGATGAAGGAGACGAAAAGGTAGGTGATATTAACGGGCAGATAGTAAATGGCCACTAGAATCAGGTGTGCGGTACATGTCTTTATGGCCCTGTGTCTGAAACAGAGGTAGAAAGACATATATAAAAATATGTCAGTATATATATTGGCATAAATATTTCTTAACATTTTTATCTGAAACAAAATAATCACTCCCTTCAGTACTGTGATGCCAATAGAAGCACCACTCAGTAGGGATGCCTTTTTTTTGGCTAGCAGATACTGGATACAGAAGAATGACAGAGGCCTAGTGCAAAAAAATTTAAAAGTGCATTTATTACCTAAAGAAGTCAGAAAAATAATGAAGAATATCAGCAATATTACTCATCCCAGGAATTGAGAACAATATAATAACTTGAGAACAACTTATATATATTTGAAATTGAACGTTTATTTCTGTGACAATAATGTTTATGTTTTCAAATTATTTACATTTTCTTATGTCTTTCTAAAATTCTGGGATGGGTAAAATTGCTCATATACAGAGAGAATAGAAAGTCACCAGCCCCTTCCAAAATGTTCACCTTTTTTGCCTTACAGCTTGAAGTGAAAAGAAAGTCATTTTGAAGTGAAAGAACATCTAAAATCTCAAAAAATTCATTCAAATTGAAAGAGTAAAATACTATGTAGGTAAGTGAACGCCTACCCTTACAATTGCAAACTTGCTGAGGTATAACCAACCCCCTTCCAGATAGATCACAAATCACGCTATTTGGCTTCCATATGTGATCAATTGTAGTGACTAGTGATTAGTTCAGAATAAAAGCAGTTGTTTATAGAGGACAGCACTGCTTAGTAGTTTAATTGATGGCAAAGAATCCACTATGGGCAGAAAGAAACTTTGAAAGATCTATGAGATAAAAATGTGTAAAGGATCTAGTCTGGTTATAAGAAATAAAAAGATTGCAAAGGCTTTGTCTTTTCCTTGGAGTACAGTTATGAATATTATTAAGATGTAAAAGGCGGATGGCACGACCCAGAACCTGCATAGATCTGGCCTTTCTGCCAAACTGGATGAACGGACAAGGAGGAGAATGATCACAGAGACTACCAAGGAGCCAATAGCCACTTTGAAGGAGCTTCAGGCCTTTATGGCAAAGACTGATCAATTCCGAGGTGTGTGCGCTGTGATTAGATGAGACCTAAATTGAACTTTCTGACCTGAATGCAAAATGATGCATCAGGCAAAAACCCAACACATTTTCCACCGGAAGAACACCATGCCTACAGTAAAGCACGGTGGTGGCAGCATCCTGTTGTGGGGTGTTTCTCTTCAGCAGGGACTGCAGCACTTGTCAGGATAGAAGGGATAATAGACAGTGCAAAATAACAACAGTTCCTAGATTACCAGCTGCAGCCCACTGCCAGGAATATGAAAATGGGAAGAGGGTAGACGTTTTAACATGACAATGACCCAAAGCACATCCCCAAAGCAACCAGTGGTTTCAACCAGTGGTTGAAGGACAAAAAGGTGAATGTCCTTGTGTGGCCAAGTCAGCGCCCCCACATAAATCCCATAGAGAATCTGTGGAGTGACTTGAAGATTGCAGTCCATGAGCGGTCACCATGCACTTTTACTGAGCTTGAATTAATCTGCAAGGAAGAATGAGCAAATACTGCACAGTCTAGGCGTGTGAAGTTATCAGAGACGTGCTCCAAGAGACTCATCACTTTATTCAAGCAAAAGGTCATTCCGCCAACCAGAGGCATAGGTTTGATTTCAAATGTGAGGGGGACAAATATGTTTTTGCAAATGCCCATGGTTTTGGAATGGGATGGCCAACAAGCTCATATAGGCGTGATGGTCGGGTGTCCACATACTTTTGGCTGTCTGATCCTGCTGACAGGAACCCCTATCACTAGTGAATGAAGCCTTACGAGGCTTCATTACTGTTCTTCTAGCAGCAAGATATTATGTTAGCAGCGCTAACTGACAATTTATTTTTCAAAATAAAAGCCATAATTGAAATATACAGCTCCGGAAAAAAATAAGAGACCACTGTCCCTTTTTCTTTCCTTTTCAACTTTTTTGGAAAGGATAGAAAAAGCTGCAGTGGTTTCTTAATTTTTTCTGGAGCTGTATAAGGCAATATAGTTAGCAATCTAGACTGTAAATGTTATGTTTAATGTCCGTTCCAATATTGTTTGTGTCTGTTCTGTTTTACAGACTAGATTGTTAACTATATTAACTATATTGTGATAAAGAAAATCTGAGTGCTGCCAGCATAATATCCTGCTTCTAAAATAATGCTAATGAAGCCTTGTTTGCCTATCACTACTTGTCACGGTCAACATCTGATCCTGCTAAAATGCAGTACAGAATATGACATGAACAGCTTGATCTTGAAGCCTGAAGAACCTGATGGCAATGTCTGATCTATAAGACCTACATTAGGTCGAAATGTCAAATACAGTGCTATGGTGGCATAGCACACTACAACCACGTAGTGAGAATGAAGAAGAAAAAATCTTATTCTTATAATAGAGTTGTGTTGATAAAAAGTGGGGGGGACAAAATGCAATTTTCAAAAAGTGGAGGGGAATGAATTTTCAGATTTAAAAAAACCACTTGAATATTGTGGGATACTGTTTGTGAATAGAGCCAGAAAATATCTGATTTTATGTGTTTTCATTTCAGGCTGTAAGGCAACAAAAGCTGAACATTTTGAAAAGGGGTGGTGATTTACTATACCAACTGTACTCTATAAATACACTACCCTTCAAAAGTTTGGGATCACATACCAATTTCCTTGTTTTCCATGGAAACATACATGAAATTACATTGAATAGGAAATGTAGCAACAGTTTTAGGAAATATAGTCATTAACAAGTTTAGAAATAATCATTTTTAATTGAAATAATAATTGTGTCCTTCAAACATTGCTTTTGTCGAAAAATCCTCAATTTGCAGCGATTATAGACTTGTTGGCCCTTGGCAATTTAGTTGTCAGTTTGTTGAGGTAAGCTGAAGAGATGCTTCCTGAAGCATCTCCCAGAAACATCTCCCAGAAATTGGATTGGCTTCTTTCATACCATACGGTCAAGCAGCTCATAGAACAGCTCAATAGGGTTGAGATCCGGTGACTGTGCTGGCCACTCCATTATAGACAGAATACCAGCTGACCGCTAAATAGTTATTGCATAGTTTGGAGCTTTGCTTTGGGTCATTGTCCTGTTGTAGGAGGAAATTGGCTCCAATCAAGCGCCGTCCATAGGGTATGGCATGGCAGTGCAAAATGGAGTGATCGCCTTCCTTCTTCAAGATCCCTTTTACCCTGTAGGAATCTCCCACTTTACCACCAACAAAGCATCCCCAGACTATCCACCATGCTTTCACAGATGACATCAAGCACTCCTCCAGCATCTTTTAACTTGGTCTGCGTCTCACGAATATTCTTCTTTGTGAACAGATCAGCTCAAACTTAGAATTGTCTGTCCATGACACTTTCACAATCTTCTTCTGTCCAGTGTCTGTGTTATTTTGCCCATCTTAATCTTTGCTTTTTATTGGCCAGTCTGAGATATGGCTTTTTCTTTGCAACTTTGCCTACTCTAGAAGTCCAGCATCCCAGAATCGCCTCTTGTCTGTTGACGTTGAAACTGGTGTTTTGCGGGAACTATTTAATAATGCTGCCAGTTGAGGACTAGACACTAATGTTTTTCTTCTTTTGCTCAGTTGCGCACCGGGGCCTCCAATTCGTCTTTCTATTTTGGTTAGAGCCAGTTTGCGCTGTTCTGTGAAGGGAGTAGTACACAGCCTTCTACAAGATCTTCAGAATCTTGGCAATTTCTCGCGTGGAATAGCCACTATTTACTACTATTTTAAAAATGGCTTTCTCTATGTAGATATACTTGTAGATTTAACAACAAATTCACTATAATGTTTAGCAACATCAACTAATGATTTTATCATTATGAACATGATCCAGACTAGACCTGTGCCTCAAGGGAATAACATTTTCTTAAATACAGGTACATAGCACTGATCAGTATTTGTTCTCACCTGTCCTGGGGAAGTGTGATGGTGAAGAGTGCATGGATGATACAGATGTAAGATGCTATGATGAAGATCATGGGAATATAGAGGACTAAACACGGGAGGAGGTTTGACATCACACGGTTAGGGAGCACATCAGAACAGGGGGCTGCCAGACTGTACAGAGGATAATGGTCACAGAAGAAGCTGTTGATCACCACAGACCTACAATACAAGACAATAAAAATGTTACTGTCAACTGAGCCCCAAGTTGATATATATACAAAATGGTCCCTAAAACTGTTATTTGAGGCATGACATTTTATTTTCAGGGAACAAAATAATAATAATTACATTTATGAATACAATTATTATTATTTTGAGGGAACAAAACCATGCCCCTGGGAATCAAAAATGCTTTTCTTCTTCAAGTCACTTCATGTTCTCCGTTTCTGTCTGTGTGTTACAAGGAACAGGAGTGTGTCTTATCCTACGTTTTTTTTTTATCCCAGCACCAGTCTGAGATTCAAACCGGTAACCTTTCAGCTATGTCCACCTAATAAGCTGCTGGGATAGTTACCCACAGAAGGAGAGGCGGGTGATCAATCCAGTAGCGATCAAAACGACTGACAAAGCCAACACCCAGGCAGCACCGGTCAGTTGAAATATGGACCTGTTACTTATTAACATGTGGTACCTGTAGTGGAAAAAAAGCTGGTAAATATTTAGCAGATGCTCCTATCCTGAGTGAATTACTGTAGTAGAAGTGCACATATGATTGGACTGAGGCCTCTGTCAATATTATATCCTTACTTTTATTAGATTTATTTTATTTTATTTATACAGGGAAAACCAGCTAAGACTGAGGTCTCATTTACAGTGGTGCCCTGTATTACAACAACAAACAATAAAAACATAAATATAAGAAAGATTTAGTTCATTCATGTGGTAGAAATGTGTTTCTAAATGCTCATTTAATGTGTAATTCAAAATACAGTACTTTGTTAATCCCACTGGAGGCAATTATCAATATAGACTGAATTAAGTTAAATGTAACTATTCCATTGCATTTATCATCTGAGACCTGAGTGGGCAGCAGATGGCCACCAGTCTGTCAAAGGAAAGGATGGTGAGGTTGAACGACTGCATGATGTGGAATATGAAAACAAAGAATTGGTTGGTGAAACATTGGTTGTAGGAGATGAACTGTCTGTCGAACAGGAACATATCCAGGAGCTTGGGGACCAAGGCTGTGGTCCCACATACATCTGTAAGGGCCAGGTTGAACACTACGATGTACTTTGGGCTGTAAGGACAACATATTACTTTATTATTACTATAGGGAAATGCTGGATCATTGTTATTAGAAGGAATATCTACAGTTTCATCTTACATTGACAGACACTTGACATTAATCCAACACAAATCATTGCATTTAAGGAAAGCATATCTTATATTAAGACATAAAATATGTGGTTTCACCATGGTTTAACTTCTATGAGGTCTGTCTATGACATTTGAAAATGCATCCTCACATTCCATTTTCGGCAATGGAGTTGGGGGATAACACACTATCACATTTCATAACGTCTTTAAAACAATTACCTGAACTCCTGATGGGCTTATCATCCAATAGATGGTATGGGCATATTTGTCTAGAACACATCCCTCCGTTTATATCGTCACAACAAAATATACATTTCATTAACATTTCCTCAAAGTACACGATCAGTCCTAAACTGACAGCAGCCAGACATGTGCTCTGCAGGAGACACTGTGGTAGTCCCAGACCCTCTAGTGTGTTGCTGTTTCTCAGGTTGGGTATTGGGACTGAAATAAATATAGAATTTCTATATACATGGAAGAAACGTAGCAATATGTTGTATAGTATTACTGATTCACATTCTCACATTCAATGAAGTTTAAAGACTTCATCTTCTTAACAAGTGAGCTACTCAGGATATAAGAGAACTAATTACCTGTGGAGACTGCGGTCCACGTAGATGACAAACATGACGAAGGCATTACCCATCTAGAACCAATACACACATCAATTTTAAATACTTAATGTACTGTTGATCCACAAAAAGGATTACGTTTTTCAAGAAGCAGTTATGGCCCCAAAACGCCGAAATGACCCTGTAGTGCATATTTATATATATCTACATATATTCTACTACACTTAGGCGTTGTTGTTATAATGAAGTAAAACATTTTCAAGTGTATTAACTGGACCAACTATGGTTGGTCCAGTCGTTATGGTTGGTCCTCTCGTTAACCCCTGGACCAGAGCTGTGGACTAACCAGAGAGATGATGTATACGAGGGAGAGGAAGACATAGTAGTACTTCATGTGGGGGATCCCAGTGAATCCACTGATGTAGAAGTAAGGGGGTCGGATGATGGTGGTGATGTTCTTTGTCAGGCTAAGGTCAGAGGTCAGGGAACTCATTCTGACTAGGGGTGTTATCAGTTCCCTCTGGCTGGTAACAAGCTTGAAAATACACTGATCCATTAATACATCATTACACATTAATAAATTAATCCAATACTTAAAACTATTTCTCTAGTTGTGTAAAGTATAATGTATGCATCAATAATGGCAAGGCAATTATTTAAGTTCAACATTGAATAAAATAGCACTAAAATAATAAAGGTAAATTGCATATTATATAATATTCAATGCAGTTGCCCTGAGCAACGTTGCTTGTTTCACATTCATATCCAGCTGCAAATGGTGTAAACATCTCAGTTGCAATCTGAAAACAAATTGTAATGGAGAATACATTCATAATTTTGATAAATAAACAAAAGAATATGCATCATCATGTAAAAAAAAAAAAACATTTATTTAATCACATTTCCTTTTAAAAAGCACTTTGTACACGTTCAGTTGTCACAAAGTGCTTTTACAGATATCAAATGAATGATACAAGACGTAATAATGTACAACTAATGCTGCCTTTATGTTCCCTCCATTAGGAAAACTGCTACCCGATGAACCCACAATACAGTACAAAGTCTAACATGGTAGAGCTACATACTGTGTTAAATGTGTCTTACCTGGTCTTACCACAGTCTGTCTTCAGTAGTCTGATGATGTGTGTTGGACTGAAGACCAACTTGTGGTCCTGGGTCTGACATCACCTCCTCTATTATACCTGCAACCCAATGGCGTGTCAGTAGTAGGATGTCAGTTACTGGATCTAAAATAAGGGCATCTTCTTACCTCATAGCTGGCACTTTCATAGCATTCTTCCCTATGTGCTGTAACTGCCCGTGTTTGACATGGAGACTTTACATTTTGTATGTATGGTAACATTGGTCTAATGATGGGAAATTTGTAATGAAAGTTAAAAATAAAATGTGTTGCATAAGCAATCAACTTGTTTGTGCTCTGGGAGCTCCCAGTTAACACAGACTAAAGAAATGGCTATAATGAATCAAATACCTCACAATTATCCCTACCTGTGAGCCATTTAAATGGCTGTTACATATTCTGGATAAAAAACTCACTGTTGAAAGTTAATTGTTCAGGCTGTGAATCTGAAGGATAATTATGACCAAAACACATTCTATATATTTATTTTAGCGATAAAATATTACAAATAAATAGACTAGAAAAGTTTATTTGGAGTCTATCATTAACACAAACTCCTAGCACACCTTTGTGCTATAGTGTGTCTTATGGTATACTTAGTAGAGTTTTAGATCAGTTGGGATGATGTAGAATTGTGTTGGTATGTAACTATGTTTTGTATTGTAACTTTAGTTCTTGATTGGAATAAATTGTATTACTTTGGAATACAGATTACTATGGCGCTCCTCGTTCATCTTCACCCTCAAGCTTGTAAGGCTACTGATAATCACACTCTCATATACATAAGTCAAAGTGACCAGACTTGACATCCCTGAGTTCTGGGTCTCTGAATAGCCTGGGTGGTCCCAGAGACACATGCCATTGTGGGCATCCCTGAGTTCTGTGTCTGGGTTGGTCCCAGGGACACATGCAATTGTGGGCATCCCTGAGTTCTGGGTCTAGGTTGGTCCCAGGGACACATGCCATTGTGGGCATCCCTGAGTTCTGGGTCTAGGTTGACCCGGGAACACATGCCATTGTGGGCATCCCTGAGTTCTGGGTTTCTGACCTGTCTAGAAGGATCCAGAAACACATGTCATTTTAATGTTAGACTTGTGACGATAGTAGTAGCTAACCTTTACAAGGACTTCCAACATATGGTCATTTACGATAACATGTATTTACTAACAATATGGAGTCAGATTATACATTTCTATTTATTTTTCACTAAGGTAATGTTCCCTTGCACTCATTTCCCTAGCTGTGGTTAGAAAGTGGTAAACCTTTCCAACCACTCTTCCATTTACACCTCACTACACAATATTCTTGCTTGATATATTAAAAAAGACACGTTTTTTATTCCTTGTTTTGTTATTTTCATTTTTGCCTCTCCTTTTGCACACTCGCTACCCTCACACATCACACCTAATCCATGTAGGAAAATGCGTTATCATCTGATGAGACCAAGATAGAACATTTTAATTCCAAAAGATGGCAAAAAGCCAAAATAGCTCATGATCCATAGTACACATGGTGGGTTTAGCAACATGCTATTAGGCTCCTTTACTGATCTGGGCCTATCCAACAGGAGCTACTCCAGCGATGAGTGATGAGCCATGGGTTTCACCAAAGTACGCACAGAGTTTGGACTTACATTTTCGTTAGCCCCCCACATTAGGGCCGGCATCAGGGCTTGTGGATTCCAGGCAATGTGGCACAGTTCTGGTTAAATCCAGGGGGACATCCAGATTGTTTAGAATGTGAAAGGCCTGGCATATGCAGTTTTTTGCCATGCTGGTCCTTCTAAGTCTGTTGTGGTCTGTAAAATACAGAATCCAATCATCAATTCATGCTAGCATTGACCTTTTCAAGACATGTCCATGATCACATTTATTGCAGCAAATGCATTGTTCATTTGACTATCACGTACAGTACTGAGCCTATATTTTTTACACAAATCTATTTGTACATTTTTTCTTCTAAATTTGTGTCAATAGTAAAGAGCAATTTGTGGAGTTCCAAACATTCATTTTCCAAAAAATGCAGTGTTACAGAGAATTGTTGGTATTTTGTTATAAAAAGCAACATATTTTCAAAACAAGCAGAAATTTCACAGCAGACTGGAATTTCAAGATGTCCAAGCTCATCTGTATGAGCACAAAGAGACGCGCAATGTTGAGGACCAGAAACTCAGTGGTTGGATATGGAAACAGCAGCATGAGAGATTCTTCAAATTGACGTCCCTTCGATATCAAAAGAGGTCCAGCACTGCAATCAGCTCTGAACTCACAGAAAGCACTGGCACCTGAGTAGACTCCTCCATAGTCTGGAGAAGTCTTGTGAGAAGTGGTCTTTATGGGAGAATTGTTGCCAAAAATCCAATGCTGCAAAGTAAAAACAAAGCCAAGATACACACTGATGCTCCACAACAAGGATTTAGGTACTGAACAATGGTAACAAGTGTTTTGGACTGATGAATCCAAATTTGACATTGAGGCAGTTTATCCGTAAAACAGCTTGAGAGTGCAACATGGATGAATGTCTGTAGCCAACAGTGATGCACAGTGGAGGTTGCCTGTAGGTTTGGGGATGTGTTTCTGCAAGTCGAGTTGGTAATCTGGTCAGAATGAATGGCATCCACAATTCAGAGAAGTACAAGCAGATTCTCAAAAATCAAGCAGTTCCACCAGGGAGGCGTCTGATCGGTCACAACTGCATTTTGCAGTAAGACAATGACCCCAGACCCACAAACAAAGCCATAAAGGACTTTCTTCATCAAAAAGAAGAACAAAGAGTTCTGCAACAGATGGTATGGCTTCCACAGAGCCCTGATCTTGCAACCTGGTCTGAGGGGACTACGCAGACTATTTTACGTACATTGTTGACAGCCGAATTCGTAAGATATATGCGGTGATACCAAACCCTAACCAAACCTTAACCTAACCTTTTTCATTTTCTAACCTTACCCCAAACCTTAACCTTAACCCCAGCGCTGTGATATCTAAACTTAACCCTAACCTTAACCCCAGTGCTGTGATACCTAACATTAACTGTAACGTTAAAATGCATTTATTACATATTGTAACGACCTTGGTAAGGCCACTACTCATTCCATACTAACAATATACCCTGTGTGGAGTAGGGGGTAGGGTACCTGCATTCAGATCTGAATGCTGCCGATTTGAAACACAGCTCGTTCATTTTGTGCAAATTCGCAGCAATCGTAAAATATGATATGTTTGTCTGACGTTCGTAATATATACGTTTTAATAGCATTCATAAGATATTATACGTTGCAATAGCGTTTATAAGATATGTTACGTTTTAGCCAATTTGTAATGTTTTATACATTTTGGTAGCGCATTATAATGTAACCTAACGTAACGTAACATATCATACGTAATCGGGTGTCATGGATTTACGTAACATGGTCTATGTAGTCCCCTGAGACCACATTGGATCTCAACATCTCGGAGGCCGACTGGGATTCCCTGGACAGACAGAATGTGAGACAGTCAAAGTCTGTAGATGAACTGTGACACGTTCTCTAAGATGCTTCAAAAAATCTACTGATTGTCTTGTAAAAAAAAGGACAGCGTAGCCAAATAAACCAAGCAATATGCGTGAAAGTAAATTACAAATATATGTATATTACAAATATTTTACTTTAGTGGTGTTTTTTTTTTGGGGGGGGGGGGTGTTGCACTCTTTACTACTCTTTATAGTATTTAAAAAAAACATCTTTTAATTTTGTAGTTTTTGAAAGCATCTTGGGATTTTCAATTAATCTGCAGATGAGAACTAGAGGTCGACCGATTAATCCTTTGGCCAATTACTCGGCACTGATAGGACGTTTTACAAACTATTGCTATCGGCAGACTTACATCACTTTGCGATGAGCCGGAGCCTCCATACATGAAGTCAAGGTAATGTCACTGTGTACAGTACCTGAGATCATTTATATTTTAATGAAAGTTAAAAGATCATTTATATTTTAATGAAAGTTAAACTTTAAGACAGCATTATTGGATTTTATGAGCATGATAAGGTTGTTGGTTGAAGACTGACATTCCACATGTACATACTTCCCCATGATTGTGGTTGTGTGTACTGAAACAGACTGAGAGGGAGTTAATTAGCTTATTAGAGCTCTTCTCAGGTCGACATTTCTGTATCATACATATTTTATTCCAATATTTGAAGATACTGGATTTTGGATTTCCATGACCTGTAAGCCGTAATCATTAACATTGAAATAGAAAAGGCTTGAAATGTTTCACCTTATGTGTAATGAATCTATAATATATGAAGGTGTCACTTTTTGATTTTAATTACAGAAAACTATTTCATGATATTCAAATTCAAATCCGGTATCACGTGTAGTTGTCCGGCAGGTAAAAATACCAATATGTTTGGTGGGAAATATGCCAAATAAATAGATTAATAGCATATTAAATTGCTCAATATTGTGTGACCTGTATGATCTGTTTTTAAGAAAACAGCGAGCCTCTGCTGTTCCAATAAGGCATTACTGAGTGTTTGGTCATGTGACTAAGTGTGGCACGAGATTCAAAAGCTGTGTACTCTGGCAGCAACTCCTGCATACAAGTTTAATATGCAATTGGACAACATATATTTATATCTGTATATTTTAATGTGCAATATCTAATTAGGAAATCTGGTTGGAAATGACAAAATTCGACTTACAATCTTAGTCAAAATATTTTACACACACTTGAGTGTGATTTGTCGATCACAGCTGATCCGACAAATAAGCGCCTGAAATGCGTTTTCTATTTCATAACAATGTTGTGATTTATTGCTGTTTAAATGTAGGCTATTATATGGCTTTTTAAAACATATGTCTGGTAACTGCTCTGTATGTCCAGAGGCCGTCAAAAAAAGTTGTAATGTTTGCATAGGCCGTCAAAAAAAGTTTGCATACTAGAATCAGTCAGTCTGATGATCAGTTAAAGATTTGTTTGTTTATTTAGGTATTTACTTTGACTTAAATGTTCAGTTCAACAGTTATCTGGTTTCTAATAAAGTCCAAGATTGTTCATTTCCAACAGCGTTACTTTTTTTCACAGGGGAGGGGGGTGGTATCGGCCGATGCAACATTGGAGTGGCTTCATGGCTTTTGAATATCTTCGAGTCTTTGAATGTTCTTCAGCTGCCCAGCTAAAGCTTTGACTTTACACCAGTGGGGAGACCTGAGGATTGCAGTTCACTGACACTCCTCGTCCAATTTGACAGAGCTTGAGAGGATCTCTAATGAAGATTGGGGGAAACGTATCATACTTCTGTGTGCACAAATCTGTGTGTAAACCATGCTTTTGATCATTCACCACAATTAACAACTACAATAAGATGAAGAATTTTCAACAGATATGTTGGCACTAATGTTGTCCAGAATACAGTAAGGTCCGGAAATATTTGGACACTGACCCAACTTACATAATTTTGTCTCTGTATGTGTAACAGGCCCCGGGCGTGAGGCTTGTTGTCAGACTAAAATGTTGTTCTGAAAAGAACAGGAAAATGATGAGACCGGCAACAGGTATTGTGTTTCCTTCTCTCGCGTCTGCCAGACTTTATTTTACACATAAACATGTACTTTCAATATGTTCTCAATTTCACATTCCTTCTCATAAGAACATCATCAAGTAAGTTACCATAATCGCCACATAACTTGAATTCAGTTTCCCAAATAAACATAATTTTCAGAATCCATGTGTTCTGTTTGTCTTCATATCCAAATGAAAGTAAAATGCACTTTTCCTCAAACTTCTTTGGTCTGCTGCTTACAGCTTTGATAACTGTACTAATAACTAATAACTGCAACGTTACTCGTTATAAATAAGATTCCAGACGCACAGGCTGAATGCTAACATATTAGCAGAGTGCTGTTAATTCTCTTAAAAAAATAGTACAGCTGGCGTGAGAAATTACACAAGCAAAAATTAACTCTTTACATGTTAACAGTATTTCAACCACACACTTGCTTAAACAGTATTTAACATGACAGGGCTTTACGAAATAAAATCACATAGGAGCCTCAAAGTAGGACAATATACCCAACATGACACACACATGCTGTAAGTTAAGCTAGCTTGCTCGGCTTTAGCTGTAGCATTCCGACCATGCCACTCTGTGTTCCTCCAAATAACCACCAACCACAATCCTCCTCCAACACAAAACACGGAAAACATTCCTACATTGTACTGACATTATTTTGACCACATTTGTGTGTTTTTGCTAGCGATTAACCTGAAAAGAACAGGAAAATGATGAGACCGGCAACATGTATTGTGTTTCCTTCTCTCGCGTCTGCCAGACTAAAGACGAGAGTCGGCTACAGCCACAATATGCCGTCTCACTGGGGGCGAAGCCCCCTTGTGGTGGAAATTTAGAATACAGCTTACAGAATGAATTTACACCAAATAAAATAAATGAGGCCCTTATAAAGCACTCTACATATGCCAACTATCCAAAATATACATGATTTAACCACAAAATGTGACCACACATTGCTGGGCGTCACATATGCCACAACAAAGGATTTGAAATGAAACAACTGAGCTGCAATTGAAGTGCAGACTTGCAGTTTAAATTCAAGGCATTGTACAAAAATATTGTACGAAGTGTTTAAGAATTACAACCATTTTCATACACAGTCCCCTTACTTCAGGAGCTCAAATATAATTAGACAAATCAACACAACCATAAATAAAATGTTCATTTTTAGTACTTTGTCGAGAATCCTTTGCAAGCAATGACTGCTTGAAGTCTTGAACGTATGGACATCACCAAATGCTGGGTTTCCTCCTTTGTGATGCTTTGCCAGGTCCTTGCTGCGGGTGTCTTCAGTTGCTGTTTTTTCATGGTTCTTTCTGCCTTAAGTTTTGTCTTAAGTGAAATGCATGCTCAATCGGGTTGAGATCAGGTGATTGACTCGGCTATTGCAGAATATTTCACTTCTTTGCTGTATGTATTGGGTTATTGTCCATCTGTAAAGTGAAGCGCAGTCCAATCAACTTTGCTGAATTTGGCTGAATCTGAGCAGACAATATTTCCCTATACATTTCAGAATTCATCCAGCTGCTTCGGTCTTCTGTCACATCATCAATAAAACTAACGACCCAGTGCCATTGGAAGCCATGCATTGCCATGCCATCACACTGCCTCCACCGTGTTTTACATATGATGTGGTATGCTTCAGATCATGAGCCGTTCCAAACCTTCTCCATATTTTTTTCTTCCCATCATTCTGGTACAGGTTGATCTTAGTTTCATCTGTCCAAAGAATGCTGTTTCAGAACTGGGCTGACTTTTTTAGATGTTTTCAGGCAAAGTCTTATCTGGCCTTTCTTTTCTTGAGGCTTATGAATGGTTTGCGCCTTGTGGTGAACCCTCTGTATTTGCTCTCGTGGGGTCATCTCTTTATGGTAGACTTGGATAATGATATGCCTACCTCCTGGAGAGCATTCTTCACTTGGCTGGATGTTGTGAAGAGGTTTTTCTTTACCATGGAATGGACCCTACGATCATCCACCACTGTGTTCTTCCTTAGAAGTCCAGGCCTTTTTATGTTGCAGAGCTCACCAATAAGTTCTTTTTTTCTCAGAATGTACCAAACTGTTGATTTGACCACTCCTAATGTTCCTGCTTTCTCTCTGATATTTTATTTTTTTGCAGCCTAATGATGGCCTGTTTCACTTGCATTGAGAGCTCCTTTGACCACATGTTGTGGGTTCACAGCAACAGCTTCGAATTGAACTCCAGACCTTTTACCTGCTTAATTGATGAAGCTAACATAACGAAGGAATAGCCCACACCTGTCCATCAAACAGCTTTTGTGTCAATTGTCCAATTACATTTTGTCCCTTGGAAAAGAGGGGGCTACATATTAAAGAGCTGTAATTCCTAAACCCTTCCAATTTGGATGTGAATACCCTCAAATTAAAGCTGAGAGACTGCACTTTAAGCCCATATTCATATTTAACTGTAACTTGAATATATTTTGGTAAACAGACAAAATAACAAAACTTGTGTCATTGTCCAATTATTTCCAGAACTAACTCACATTTTCAAAAATGCACCAGAATATACCCATCAAGGTTTTTCCAAAATCCTTTGAGAGTATTCCATAGCCAAATATGTCAAAGGTTTTTTAAATGACATGGATCCTGTTCTCCAGAACCACCACTACCAGTCCCTGCACCAGGGAGGAGGCGTGGAGAGACAAAACAACAGACTTACACCGCCCCTTGGTAGATCCCCCAAAAGCATCAACCACCATCACGTCACACTTGTTTTTGTTTTGTTTTTCTCTGCTTGGGCTCCCAGTGAGTCACAAAGGTTTTGTATGCTCAGTCTCATTGGTTTTTGCCAGACCGTGTCAGCGGAGCCGGCCAAGACGAGTGAATGTCAGTAGTAAATGTAGGGTATATTGTGTCAATTTGGTGATTTATGACTCTGGTGGGCGGGGCTTCCAGATTGATTTGACAGGTGGGCGGGACATCCGGTTTGCTGGGTGGGACTTCCGGTGTGACGTATGGACTTTGTAATTTATGATTGCATTGATGTGTCCATGTTTGATGTTTTACAATGACTGATAAGCACCCCGGACGAGTGTTATAACAGGTGCGATATGTTTGATGTTTAACAATGGGGGTCTTAGGGTTCCGGAATGTTAAATTCCCAGGCAATAAAATAAGTGCTATAACAGCGGCAAGATGTTTGGTGTTTAACAAAAGGGCGCCAGGGTTCAGCAATTCTATAACCCCCCGGCATTTTATGTTCCGATAAGTGCTACAACAGATGTCCTACAACCGGTGGGTGTTAACCATTCATGTTTTATGGTCTGATTGGCGTGGTCTGTATTTAAACCATGCTGACCCCTGTGATGGTCATTTAGTATTGCCTGAGTAAACTTACCTACACATTACAAACCATGGCAGATTGTGCAGCGATCAGTGTTTTGGGTGAAACACCATTCAAAGCTAACAGCTTAACCGCAGCTCAGCGAGTCGGCAAGAGATTACAAATGGAGAGCAGAGACACAATCAATATGCCAGCCCCGAAGAAACTGATGCAAAGTTTAACCCAAATCCATCAACTACATCAGGATATGTTGGCACGGGAATGGAAGTTGGACGACGGTCGGATCGGTGGATACATTTTCACCCCAGAGATACCGGAGGTTGCATTTTATGAATTACCTGAAGGCCAAGAGTTTAAGGCTGGTGTGACTGATCAAACGGTTTTTAATGCCAGTTTATGGAACACCTTTAGAAAAGTTTTTTATTTGGGGCCAAAACAGGGCACATATAATACAGTCGATGTACTGTTTAAAGTTGTCGAGGGAATGAAGCAGTATGACTCTGTTAGATTGGAACTATTTCCGGAAAATGTCAGCGGGTTAGATTGTGACTGCGACTGTGGACTGTTTGACTGACGTAAGACCCTGAAGCCCCGCCTTAAGCTAACACAGCCCTCAACACAGCATAAAAACAGACAGACCGGAAGAATTTACGAAACATGTCTCAAGAATACAACCAACCGGAGTTTGAACTCCAACAAGGCTGAGGCCTGGCTGTGTGACGCCATGGCTGACAACGCTGTAGACTTCAACGGTACCCCGGACCTCGACAGTTCGATTCCATAGGCATACACAACAAGAAACTAAAATTGGCTTGACCGGTTTGGTGATCAGCTAGGACCTCTTAATCTGTCATACCATTCAAATGCTGACAAGAGTTATCAGAAAATGGACAAATGCCTTGGACCACAAATTTTAAAGATCATCAAAGCAACATTGGGTATGATTCTGTAAAACGTTATTGCGGCTATTCTCCACAAAGCATGCATCGGATGTGAAGTGGACAACCCGAGCCAGAGAAGACATTCTTGTCTCGATCCGCCTGATTATTTTTTTGAGACCCATTATGATGACATCGTAGAGACAGTTTTAACACCGCGACTGAAACGTGTGTTGGTCAAGGCTTTGAATGCATCAGGGTTTCATGCACCGCTGACTGATGTTCACGTGGTCACTGAGAACTTTCTGCATGAGCTCAAGTTGGAGCCGAACATCACACACAGACTCAGTGAGAACAGGGATGAATACATGGATAAATTTAATCAGGATGCTGTATGCGACGCAGTGGCGTCTTGGTGCGACGAAAGCAAATAGTCTGCTGTCTAAGGATGGGTAACTTCAGTTGTTGTGTTTACATGTATATAAACAAATCCTATGTGGGTTTAGCGATTAAACAGTTGATGCACAAAGCTATAAAGAGCAGTATTGATGTTTGTAGACCTCTTAATAACCGAGACCATGTCAGTATAAAGCGTTTTAATAATCTGAACAAGCATATGGAAACGGTCAGGAACACACCTGATGATTGGCGGCAATTGTTGTCAAACGGTGTTGAATCAATGGCTCTAAACAACTTCATGTATAAACTTCTAACATTTTCAAATGTTGACAACAATGACTTTAAAATTGGGCGCCTGTTATGTTTGTTTACGTATGTAACAGATTTTTTTGTGTGATAAAATTGCTCAGTAATGATGCTGTGGATGTAGATTGTTTACAGATTTTCTAATCAGCAGAAATCTCAATGTTTGTGTAACTTTTCTGAATTTCTTGGATGATGTGTAATTTCGAAAACTCAAATAAAACAATGTTAAACATGTATTACTTCTCATCATTGCCTGAATGCACTACAATGTCTGAACAGGTTATGAAAAGTATTTACTACGACCCAGCAAATTCTGGTGCTTATGTGGGTAGAGAGGGTTTGAAAAGAGCGTACTTGGAGAAAACCGGGGAGATCCTCAAAAATGGTGAGGCAAATGACTGGCTACTCGCCCAGGATACATACACACTACACAGGCCTGTAGCTATACATTTTCAAAGAAATAGAGTTATTGTTCATGATTTTAAATTCACAAATTCAGCTGGATTTGGTTGACATGAGTGCTTATAGTGTGGAAAACGATAACATGA
This sequence comes from Esox masquinongy, assembly GCA_016801175.1. NCBI lineage: Eukaryota > Metazoa > Chordata > Actinopteri > Esociformes > Esocidae > Esox > Esox masquinongy. The sequence continues at coordinate 31,432 of JACXGI010008066.1, forward strand.
AATTTATGTTAACATGCATAGATGTATTAAGCAAATACGCATGGATTCGTGTGCTGAGAAATAAAGGCGCTATTGAAGTAAAGCGAGCATTTGAAGACATTAAAAGAAGGAAGAACACCACAAAAAGTCCAAATGGACGTTTTTTAATTCACATTTTGAAATGTTAGTGAAGAAGTACAACATAAAACATTTTGCTGCAGGAAAAGATGTCAAAGCGAGTATCGTTGAGAGATTTAATAAAACAATTAAATTGCGAATGTGGAGGTATCTCACAGCTGCCAACACTCATCACTATGTTGAGGTTATTCAAGATTTATTTCATGGATACAATCATAGCTACCATCGGTCTATTAAGATGAAGCCTGCTGACGTTTGTGAAGAAAATGTTAGACTAGTTCACAAGAACCTGTATGGTTCAACAATAATGAGAAATGGTAATCAAAGTAACAAGTTTCGGGTTGGGGATACTGTGAGACTCTCAAAGTTCAGAGGAGCGTTTACAAAAGGCTATGAAAAAGGGTACACAGATGAATATTTTACAATAACAGAATGCATTCCGCGGGTACCTCCTGTATATAGAATAAAAGATTACGATGGTGTTGTGATAGTTGGGACCTTTTATGAACAGGAATTACTGAAAATAATCGTGGCTAAGGATAAAACTTTTAAAGTGGAAGCAGTTCTGGATGAGAAAGTACAGAAAGGGAAGAAAATGAGTCTTGTGAAATGACTTGGTTGGCCTGAGAAGTTCAACAGTTGGATACCATTGGAACAAGTCCTTGAACTAGAAACAGGATTAAACTCCAGGATTTGCAGGATCACGTCATTTACGTTGACTGCGATCGGCATGGGTGATGGCAGTTTCTACATAACTCTGCCCAGTAACTCGTCGAGACGTGGCTATCCAAACAATTTGAGTTCAAGCTATACCACAAAATTTGCCAAAGGTATAGATTTGAAAGGTGATTGGGAAGTATCTTTGATAGAATATCAATACCCGCATACGTGGAAGACTTTTACATGGGGTGAAAACGCATTTGAACTACATGAATCGAAACACGACAAAACTTGGAAGTATGAACTCAACACCGGTTATTACAATGGCATAGGAAAACTAGTGGCAGAGATCAACATTTATATAAAACCACATGGTGTATGGGCGGGGAATGATGAATTTAAAAATGTTTCTAAAAGGTGAGCCCCATTTTAGTTTGAAATTCAGTGCAAAACTGGAACAGATATTAGGCTTAAAACCAGGCAAGTGGCGGTACACCCCATTCGGACCATTCCCCACAGATATTCTGGCAGGGTTTAACACCCTATACATCTACACAGATATAACTGATTATCAAGGAGTGGGTGACAGTCACGTCCCGCTGTTGAGAACTGTACATATTGCAGGGTAAAAGAACGAAGTTGTCACAGTGACATAAGACAAGCCACACTACATACCTCTTAGTAAGAGTCAGTTTGATGAGATCTGTATTGAAGTAAAATCTGATCAGAATCAGCTGGTTTCATTCGTAGTGGGAAAGGTGATTGCAAAATTACACTTCAGACCCATCAAACAATCTTTTAGACTATAAGATGCAGCCTCAGAAACTCTACGATGATCCTCAAAGGTATGTTGGTTTTACCGGGGTGTCATGGTAGCGCTGCAATGTATGGGGCTGGTCTAGGGGGCCTTTTCCGAGGGCTTTTCTGGATGGCAATTCCTTTGTTGAAGCATGGGTTCTCAATAACAAAACCACATCTGAAAAATGCAGCGAGGAATATAGTTGGCGATGTTGTCAGCAGTGTTATGTCATGACAAACAAAACAGCAAGACGGTTCTGGATTGATGGTTATGACTCGAGGTGTTAGAAAGAGACCACCTGGTAGGAGGAGCCTACCAAAGAGTAAAAAACACAAGAATGAGACAAAAACAAGAGCCATGGTTATACAGAAGAGCCACGGTTATACAGAAGGCATACAGCGCGGAGGACACTCAAAAGGAACACCGCAAAGTTGATTAAGAACATATTTTAGGAAGACAGCACTCCTACAGTGCATGTCTGGTGAATGTATGAAAACAGAGTTGGATTTATTCACAGTTCCTTTCACACAGACATCTATTGAGAAAAATACATACATTGAAATCACGACCCTATCAGCAATATCAGACGCAGCCCCTCTGGAGTTCTTTATTGCAGGAAATGGTGAAGACTACATTGATCTAAACAATACTGTGTTGTACCTACGTGTAAAAGTCACTAAACTGGACGGAACTATTATTGATGCCGGAGCACGTGTTGGGGTTATCAACTACCAGACAGCCACCCTATTTTCACAAGTGGATGTCTCCTTGGGTGATCGTTTAATTAGCCAGCGTAGCAACACATACCCCTACAGAGCCGTTAGAGAGAGCATTCTGAATTACAGATGTGATACATTAAAGACAGTTTTCAGCTGGTTTGTTTTACAAGGACGCCGCAGGTCACATGGATGTTACGAACCCTGCAGGCAAGAACGATGGACTCACGAAAAGGGCTGCCTATTCAGCGGATAGTACAACATTTGAAATGATCGGCCCTGTTCATAGTGATATCTTCTTTCAAGAGAAACTCATGTTAAACGGCGTTGACATAAAGGTTAGGATGGTCCACGGTAAAGACGAGTTCTGTCTTATGGGGGCAGGGGATGTGCGTTATCGTTTGCATATATTATCTGCGTCACTATTTGTCAAGAAAGTGACTGTTTCACCAGGTGTGAAACTTGGACACGCTCAAGCGCTACTCTCAACCACTGCCAAGTACCCAATTGAAAGAGTGTGTATGAAGACATTTAGTTTACTGGCGGGGGGTCGCGTTTGCAACCAGGAAAACCAATTTTTAGGACCTCTGCCAAAATGTATTGTCGTTGGATTGGTGGACACTGACAGTTTTACAGGAAGTTACACAAAAAATCCATTTAATTTCAAACATTATAATTTGGAGTTTATGGCTATGTATGTTGACGGTCAGCAATTTCCTAGCAAACCATTCCAACCAAATTACACAACAGGGTCAGCAGTGTGTGAATTTTACCAATTGGCCTTAGCTTCAGGAAAACACCTAAAGGACCAAGCCTTGACTATTGACAGGTCAGACTTCTTACACGGCTATGCCCTTTATGCATTCAACTGCGCGCCGGATGAGGAATGCGGTCAGCACCTATCCTTGATCAAGTCAGGGAATGTGCGACTTGAGATGAGGTTCAGACAACCACTGCCCCACACAATTAATTTGGTTGTTTATTCAATTTTTGACTCCATTATCAAAGTGTCAAACCG